>MEJB01000106.1:369524-395920 GCA_001752375.1 Rhazya stricta
ATTTCTTCTAACTTTCATTTTTTATGTGAAAATCTATTATTTTAGTTTACTTAACATGACTGTGTAGTAGCGAGCAATGAAATAGTGTTCACTAAATTGGTTTTGAARTGTATTGTACATTAAGGTCCTTCTTGAATTATTATTACTATTAATTTTCTTCCTAAAGAAATTTATCGATAATTTGCAATACCTAATAAAAATTTTGAAGACAACAAACATTATTTTTAGTTTAAAAACAAACTGGCTAGTACATTGTGAAGGATTTATATTAGAAGGACACTTAAATACGTGAATTAACACTGTATAGGCTTACTTTTAGTTGGCTTATCCTTTTGTTTTTTCGGTACAAGGAAATTTSTATCACAAGCCTAGTTCTTTTTAGATGTTTGTGGGCTTCCTCAGTATTTGCTTTATATCTTGACTTCGGCTCATTTTCATATGTGTCTTGATGCAATATTTGTGCAAGAAACTATCTTTATTTGTCAAACAAATTCTTGTTGTTTTGCGGGAAAGCTACATGTAGCAAGCGGCAATAAGGCATTACTCAATCAAAGTTTACTAACTCAGACTAAAATATGTCATTGAAGTGGATAATGACTTGAGGGCTAGGTTGAAATTTTGAATTGCTTTTTGCCATCATAATGCACTTTTACTTGTATCAAATAACAAATATAATTAACCATCTACTAATTTAGATTATACCTAAGTTTTAAATTTKCTATGTTGGTGCACCTTTATCTTCTCTACAGCATGTAGTTTCATTTAAAATTCCATAATGGCAGTAATAGTGTAAAAACACATTAAATATTCCTACATTCTGAAAATTACAAATTTGCTTAAAGTGTGAACGACTTGGTAAATCAAGAAATCAACTCAAGGATTCAAATGGGATTTGTAGAAGTTTGAGGAGAATTTATATTCTCATTGGTAATAGACCATGTACATATATGCCAAAAGGTGCCTCAATCTCGAAATTAGGAATTAGTATCAGCTAACTAAGGAAAGATATCCTAGGATAATTATAGCTATAGATACACCTCATATCACTCCTCAAAGCTTGCTACACAAATCATCAATCCCTAGCATGTACATAATTTCCTAATAGTCTAGCTTGATTTTCTACACTCCTCTGCAAGCTGGAGGGTATATGCTTGTTAAACCMAGTTTAATACACAACTCATTCAAGTTAGAAAGATGAAGAATTTTGTTAATATATTAGCTCTCTGGAATTGAGAAGGAACATGTCTTGGAGAAATTACTCACCTTTCGATCTTCTCGTTGATAAAGTGCCACTCTATCTAAACATGCTCTTTTCTATGGTGGAATTGGGTTCTTTGCATTGGATATGGCTGATTGATTATCACATGGCATCTCTATAGGTCGGTTTATATTCATTTTGAGTTTAGCTACTAGTCATTTCAGCCAGATCCCTTCACACATCCTATGAGCTAAGGCTCGGAATTCAACCACAGCACTATTGAATGTAACAACTTCTTGCTTCTTACTGCGCTATGTGAGAAGATTACCTCATACATATGAGCAATAGGCGGAAGTTGATTTTCAATTAGTAGGAGACCTGGCCCAATTTGCATCTGTGTAGACTTCAAGAGATCTATTRAGTGTTTATTCGAACATTAGTCCCTTTCCAGGGTCTTTCTTGAGATACCTTAGTATTCTATAGACTGTTTCCATATGCTTCTTAGATGGATCGTTTAAGAATTGGCTGACAACACTAACTAAAAAGCTTAATTTACCCATGAATCATTGGTATCTCCCTTTATCAATGTTTGTTTCTTCTAGTTGAGTTCCCAGTTTGGAGTTAGCATTCATAGGTGTTTCAAATGGTTTATAGTTAACTATCTCAATTTCCTTAGACGATCTAGAATATATTTCATTTGAGAGAGCAAAATTCCTTTGCTTGATCTAGCTACTTTCATTCTAACAAAGTACCTTAGGTATCCCTAGGTCCTTGATTTCAAACTATTTGGACAATAAGTGTTAAGGTGATCAATTTCTTCTCTACGGTTCCTAGTAAGTACTATGTCATGAACATATACAATAAATACCGTGATCCTACCACTAGTTCAGTGCTTTACAAATAATGTGTGATCAACATGGCATTGAATGTGGCCATCTTGTTTTAGTACCTTTGTGAATTTATCAAGCCAGGCTCACAATGATTGTTTAAAYRCATATAGTGATTTGTGGAGTTTGCACACTTTATTCTTTGTGAAATCACTTTCAAGACTAGGAGGTATCTCCATGTATACTTCTTCAACAATATCTCCATTAAAAAATGCAATCGTCACATCAAGCTAAAATAATGGCTAGTTCTGATGTTGTTGCAATGGATAGGAGAACTCGAACAATGTTTAGCTTGGCCACTGAAGCAAAGGTCTCCTGGTAATCAATTCCATAGGAGTGAGTACAACCCTTGTCCACCAACTGGGGCCTTGAACCTTTCAATACTACCATCTGCTTTGTGTTTGACAAAAAATATCCMCTTGCACTAAGTAGTGCATTTTCCAGGTGGAAGAGTGGTGAGGATCCATGTTCCATTTTCCTCAAGAGCTCRAATTTTTTCTAAGGTGGCTACTTTCCATTTTGGCAATTGCAGAGCTTCATGTACAGTGTTGGGAATTTTAATCTGATCCAGGGATGAGACAAAAGCTTCAAAATCAGCAGAGTGATCTGCATATGTCATGTAATTTTAAAGAGGGTGTTGGATACATGAGCTCGGTACATGAGCACACTCCTTTCCTTTCAGCAATAGGTATATCAAGATCTAATTTCCATTCTGTCACCTTATCAACAAAAAATTCTAGATTAAGTTATGCCTTACTTTGTGTTTCTTCAAGACTGAGTGGACTTGGTTCAGACTCYTGGTTATGCTGAATTTCTATAGGCTGCTGTGGAAGAATTTTTGGATTTTGCTTTCCCTAGAGTAGATCTTAAGCTCTTTATTTGAAATATAATTAGGATTCAATGTATTTCACTMAGAACATTAAGTGTAGGTTCAGATTCAGTTTGTGGGTTTTCTAGTGATATTAAGACTGATGGCTCTAGTAGATTTGAACTTGGCATTAGTGTGTGACCAACATTAAGTGGATTTTGTAATAATGGAGTAGGAGACATTATGGGAGTGGGATTGTTAGAAAGAGCGGACTAGTCCCAATTCCATGATTCATACTCATTGTTCTCCTCCCAAATTGCAGAATTAGGGTAGTATGGTTTATCTTCAAGAAMTGCTACATCCATGGAGTGGACAATTTTGCTGGTATAGGAAAATAGCATTTATATCCTTTCCTAATAGAAGAGTAGCCAAGAAAGATGCATTTTGTAGATCTGGCATCCAGTTTACCTCTACATTGCGAGTGTATATGGACAAAGTTGTGCAAGCAAAGATCTTGAGTGGGATTTGAGACACAAGCTGCGAGTGAAGATAGATACAAGAAGGGTTTCAATGTATTTTTCAAATTTAGGATACATAAAGGCATTTTGTTTATGTTATAGGTTCAGCGACTACAGCTTCACCCTGAATCTTTTGGGGACATTAGATGTGAATAACAAGGAACAAGCAACTTCAAGTATGTGTCAATTTTTGCATTCTGCCACACCATTTTGTTGTGGTGTGTCTACRCAGGAACTTCGATGGACAATTCCATGGGACTGTAGTAGGAACCAAGAATAGAGTTAAAGAAATTCCTTGCATTATCAATTTTAAAAACTTGAATATTAGCTTGGAATTGGTTTTGGATCATAGTATGAAGGTTCGGAAAATTTTACTGATTTTAGATTTATCTTTCTTAAGAAATGTCTAGCTTATCCTTGTATGATCATAAACTAATAAGAACCATCGGATCCTAGTGATATTTGGAAGTTTTCATGGGCCCCAGATATATCCTTGAATGAGAGGAAAAGGGGTGAGACGGTTTATATGGTCGTGGTGAATACAAATTTCTAGTATGTTTGGATAATTGATAGACTTCATATCTAAAAAACTTGAAAGTTTTTTTGTTGAATAATGACGGAAGTAAATGTTCAAGGTACACGAATGACCTAATCGGTAGTGCCAAATCATTAAYGTACTATCCTTATTGGATTGATTAAAGGACTTATGATTACTAATAGGTTGATATTGAGGACTAACATGAAGAATACTATATCTCAGATTTATTAACTTTGAGAAGATATAAGTTTGCACAAAGTTCAGCAGTTCTAATCATTTTTCCCAAATCTAAGTCCTGGTATTTGCAAGATTTAGCCAWAAACTTAGTTTTACAATTCTAATCTCTACTCAACTTGCTCAAAGATAGTAAATTGTAATAAGATTAGGCAYAAATAGGATTGGTTTGAGAATAATGGATTGTGAGAGACGTATAGTGCAAGTTCTAGTCACTCTAGAGCACGTCCCATCAGCTATACGAACAATATGATAATCTTGACATGGTTGTAAGAAGAAATAGTGAAACATCACTTGTCACATGGTCGAAAGAGCCACAATCCACAATCTAAGAGGCTGAAGGTATTTGAGCAACATGAAGGAAAAATTGTCATTACCTCTATGTGATGCTCTCGCTGCACCTATTACTGGTGAGTGGTATGTTGATGGGCCTTGTGATTAGGTTTGGAAGCATCTCAAGTAGATCCTTGGTGAATGGAACTTCATTTGAAGTCCCTTCTGGAGAGGCAGTATTTTCTTGACTTTCACGACCGCCTGATGTGCAACTAGGCTTCCAATCTGATGGCTTTCTAGGCAAATTCCAATAAGTTTCTTTAATGTGTCCTGGCTTTCGGCAATGGTCACACCAGTTCTTCCTCTATAATGCTTCTTGTCTCCATGACTTTGAGGAGTTCCTTAGGCAACATAGGATGTTGGATTAGGAGCTGCAAGGTCATCCTTGTGGGCAGCAAGAGGTGAGTCTTTCGGAGCAAAGAGCCTATCTAATTTTGCCATCATAATGAGTGTTCCACTCTCTTCTATATGAACCTCAGAAAATGCATCTGAAAGTGTTGACAAAARTTTTATGTTATCCATCATAATGCATTTTCTACTCTCTTCTTTACGAACTTCAAAAAATGCCTCCTGAAGAGTTGGCAGAGGTTTGATACCAAAGATTCGGCCACGCACCTTATCAAGAGATTTGTTGAGGCCCATAAGGAATTTGAAAACACATTTGGTCTATATAATTTTCCTAAAATAGGTACTGATGTTAGGGCACTACCATTTATGTGATTCGAAAAGATCCAATTGTTGCCAATAGCATGTAACACCCCGAATTCTCCTTTATTAAATTTGTTTGATTTTACGTGAAATTTATGTGCCAACTAGGTTGGACATGTTATCGTTGGCTAAAGGCTCGACTTGTGAGTCTATTTATCAATTAAATCGGAAGTTGGACTTTTATCGAAAGGAAGCCCGTTATGTGTAATTTACGGGTTTTGGTTAGATCTAGATGAGAAAGCCCAACGGGTTGAGTTGTGGCCTAAAATAAAATAAAATAAAAGATGAACAACCTAAAGAAATTCACTTCTTCTCTTGACAAGCCCTTCATCTTCTTCTCCTTCCTGCCACCATCGCCGCCGCCACTCTCTCTTCGCTTGACCCGACGCTACTCGTCGTAGCTTTCCCAACTTCTCCTTCTCTTTTCCTTTCCTCCACGGCCAGTGTTTGAAGTGGCCACTTTACCACGGTTCACGATCGGCCGTCGCACCAGCCGCTGCTCGAACTCACAGTGCGCGTTGCTGGCTTGACACTGCCAAGCGCACATAGGAGATCGCCTGCTCTTCTCGAGTCTCTTCTTCGATTTCCTCCTCTCGCCTCGGAACTCGCCAGCGTCGACCAACCCGCTCTAGATACGATAAGCCAGCCATCTTTTTTCTTTTCTTCTTCTTCTTTTGGCGCCGATCTCGATTTGAGCGATCATCGCCAGATTGCTCGTCGCTGTCGTCTTCTCTATGGGAGCGACCGGATCCATGCGACAACGTCGCCGAACCTGCTCCATCGTTACTTGTGTTACGTTGCGAGTAACTAGAGCCGCCACTCTATATTTTTTCTCCCTCTGCTCTAACGTTTTCCTTTTTGACAGAAACCTGATCTCTTGGCTGCTGACCGTCGCTCTTGCCCATTTCCTTGCTATTCCCGTGCAACCAGAGCCGGCCGCTTGTGTTTTTCTTCCCTCTGCTCAATGAATTTTTCCCTCAAAATTGAAGTTGAACCTTTACAGTTGGCCGTCGATTTGGCCCTCTGTTCTTGCTGCCGCGTCAACGGTTGTTCCTTGCTGTCAGCCAGTCGCCGGAAGTGGTTGGCTAAGGCATTATTTTTGGCCAAAGAACAAGGCCCGGCATCGCAGTGCCAGATCTAGTGCGTGACCAGGCGCATAGCGCTYAGCACAGGCGCCTAGTGCGCGACGCCTAGACGCCCAGGGCCATTGTGCGCGTCGCTTGAACCCACATTTGGGAATCCATTATCGCTCTCGCAACATCCRAATATCATGAATTTAAGGTTATTTCGAGGGCTTAAATTGAGATCGATTGGAGGAGTCCACTTCCAACTTAAGTAAGAACCTGTTTACATAAARAACTCCAAGTAAGTAATCCTCTCACTTATTAACATTATAAATGAATGAAATTGAACGTTTTTAATTGCTTTAATATGTTTTGTATGAAATTCTATGGATGTGTGTAATTGTGAAGAATGTTGATTTATTCGTATCTAGTAGCACTTTATGTTAAAGAATATGCTTTGTGTTTTCATATCATGTGCTATTTATTGAACGTTACATTACATAAGGTTGTATGCGTCTCATGTCATGAGCATGTAGTTAGAATTCTACATCACATTTGGCACGAGCCGTTAAAGTGAAGGGTTAGAAAATAGAATTTTAAAGGAAAAGGTTAAAGTTTTGGAAATGTTAAAATTTTCAGAAAGGAGGGTAAACCTAGCCACGAAAGATGTGAGTGGGAAATGGGGCATGGGGGACCAACGCCCCGACCCTACTCTCTTGGAGGGTAGGTAAGAATGGAAAGAAAACCTTCTTTTTGAATGTTAACCGCTTTGCGGTTCTACTGGTAGGAATGGAATCGGGTTCCAAATAAGAATGGCCCACTGCAAGCTTAGTGGCTAAGCGTTACATTCTAGTGAGCTCACAAATGAAAGGAAATGGAAAGTTTTTATTGTAAGTGAATTTTGAAGGGAATGTTTGTAAAGAAATTTGAAAAGGGAATGYTTTGAGAAGTTTTTCACTTGAAAGGCGAAACTTCAAAATTTCACGACATGTAGGACATGTTCATGCATTCATGCATGAGGTTTACTTACTAGGCTTTTTAGCTCATTTCTTTTCCTTACATTTCATTGCAAATGATATGTAACCAGATGGGGCGAGGAGGTCACTCGTGGGTGAGCTTTGATACCTGAGAACTGGTTTTCAACTTATGTATGTAATAAGATTAACATTTCTGAATGTTTTTAAATTCTTGAAGTTTTTGTGATTTTGTTTTTGAATAGTTTAAAAAGTCTTCCGCTATTTTTATTTTTGAATAAATGTTGGGTTTCAAATAGATAGATGTTTATTTCATGGTAGAACGACGTAGCATGCTCAGCTTAGGATGGTTCCTAATTTGGGAGTGTTACATAGCAAGTGAGGGTTGTGAAGTAAGTGATAAATGGTGTGTCGCCTTATCTGAGATCATGCAGGATGCTTTTAACCAAGAAGAGTTCAATAGTATTTTCGCTGCTCGAGAATGTGCATGAGCTGCATCCTAGATTTCTTTTCCAGTGGTATAATATAGAAAGTTTTCACCAATTTCTGGAGTTATAGAGTTGATTAACTAGGACATTACCACTTCTTTCTTTTTTTTGCTTGCTCACGGACATTGAAGTTGGGATCGTCAGAATTAGGCTGAGTAGCGGCTCCARTGAGGTACTCATTGTGGCTTTGACGACTGACGAATATCATGATAGATTGGAACCATTGGAGATAATTTTAACCAGTGAGTTTATGGCTAATCACAAGAATGAAGTTGTTCTCAAATGGGATATGACTGTTCAAGGTTGGAGACGTAGTGCAAGAAGTTCCAATAACTGAAGAAGTTTGTTTAGAATCTACCATTGATGATAGGGAAAAAAATTCCCGAGTATCTGAGAAAAGGAGAAGATGGTGAGCCCTTGGAATGTAGACTTGGTAAYGGACTACAGGCAGTGACAAAGTTAGGTCTTAGCATTTTGCTCTATACCACRTAGAGTTTTAAGGAGAATTTTCTGATATTCTCATTGGTAATAGACCATGTACATATATATATAGAAAGGAGCCTCAATYTGATTCTCGAAATTAGGAATTAGTATAATCTAACTAAGATAAAATATCCTAGGATAAATTACAGCAATAGATACACTTCATTTCACTCGTAAAAGATAGCTACACAAATCATCAGTCCTAATTTACATAAAGTACATAATTTCCTAATAGTCTGGCTTGATTTTCTTGAGGATCTGTTGGGTGGTAACATTATCATATTACAAGAACTTTCTCGCTTTTCATAGGTGATGGTATAAGTTTTCAGTTGATAAGGACCTAAAAGTGGGACATTGTTATAGTTACACGCATTTGGATGTGAGCAACTGTGAAAGAAAAAATGCAGTTGAAATTATAAAAGGTGGAAATAAAAAGCAACTTTGCATGGACAATAAGTTTTATTTAATAGTAGGTTGAGATGCATGATATATTGAAAGTGGCTATAGCACATGCTTATATGACTTTTGAAGTTTGAAAAAACTGCAAAATATATGCTCTGGTACTGCAAATGAAATCAATTGACTTGGAAGTCCTGATAATGCTATGACAATTGTGGAATTTCAAGTAGATGGAGATTTAGTAGGTAAGAATCCTATTGAAATAGTGGACTTGTGTATAGAAACAATATTCTCAAGTAATGCTGATATTGTCAAGAATAACAAATATTACATGTGTGTTTTTTTGTTTATTAATTTTTGGGCAAGTTTTGGTTTCAATGATATGCATGCGTTTCTCTTTTCACATATAAGCACCAAAYGGAAGATGCGTACATTCATATTATCTATATATTACATGCCTTATTTATACTTAAAAGAAGGTCATCGTGCATTTAATTGTAGGTATCTCAAGTAAGTGAAAAATAGGCAAATGCCATTTATAGTTTTCATTTTTCTTGTATGTTCATTCACCATCTCAATCTCTCCATCTCTCTCTCTATCTCTCAAAATTCAGAAGGTAAAGTGCGAATCGGTTAGAAGAGCAAAATTGCAAATTTGGCATTGAACATCCWTGGCTTAATGTACCTCATTCGTTATTGTTCCCTTTGATTTTTGCAAAATATGTCTTCATGGTAATTTTAAATTCATGAAATGCAAAAAAGTCCAGAAATGCTATTCAGAACCTAAAAAAAAATTTTATATTAAAGTCTTCAAAGAAAATAAATACAAACCCTAATGTAGACGTAGGTCATAATTCGGTTTTGTTATTTACCATAAAATCATAAAATGGTCCTCAATGAAATCTCCTCTGGATCTTTTCAATATCAAGATGAGATAAATAAATAAATATATTTTGTTATGCAATTTGATAAGTAAAACTGTACATGGTTCTAAAACCATTGTAATTCTGAATTTTATAAAAGAATTCCATTTTAACTATTGTTTGGTGTGCAACGCATGTGAAGAGTTTGAGGGTAGTTGTCAGTTGCTTCATTTGAGCATCATGGACTAATATAGAATGCATCAATTCAGATAGTTATAGAAATTCAATTAGTATTATCTTAACAAAAACATGCAAATCGCCCAAGATAAAAAATTTGAATCATATAATTTGTGTATTCTCTTCAGAAATGCATTATAAATAGTCCCTCACATTACAAACATCACAAAATTTGAAATTTTATTGAGCTGATAAACCAGTGATGTGTTCCTCAAAGACTTTGAAGCTAAAGAGCAAGTCACCTAGTGTGATTGTCATTTTAAAGTTGACGGTATAGTTTTGAGGGTTCCTCTAATATTGATTAAATTTCTTAGCGTAAAAGGAAACTTCGCATGTGTTTATTTATCACGCGGGCCTCTTTTGGCTCATTGTCATAGGACTCTTTTGGCTCATTTTCATATGTGTCTTGTATTATAAGTTCTTTGTTACAATATTTGTGCGAGGAATTATGGTTGTTTAACAAACAAACTTATTATTTTTTTACCCAAAAGCTAGAACTAACTAGCGGTAATAAGGCATTACTCCGATCAAAGTGTACTAACTCGAGCCAAAATATGTAATTGAAGTGGATAATTACTTTAGGATTGGATCAAAATTTTGAAAGTTTTTTTTTTTTGTGCCATCATAAATGCAGTTTTACTTGTAACAAATTACGTAATTGACCATCTACTAGTTGAGATTATACTTCACTTTAAATTGCTTTGTCGATGCACCTTTATATCCTCTRCTTTGGGGCTAATGTTTCACTGATATATGATCCAGTTRGGATATTCAAACATAAATTTCTACTCCCCTAACCTCCATTGACCCCCATCTCTAATATATATCTGGAGTTACATAAGTAAACTGAACCTAGATCTTCAATTTGTATATTTTGGATAGTAATAGCAATTTGATAAAATCTACGTATTAATGGTTTCTTCTAAATCTCTATTTTTAATGTGAAAATATTATTGCAGTTTACTTTACATGATTGTAGTTGTGAACAATGAGATAGTGTTCACTAAATTTGTTTTGAAGTATATTATACATTAAGATTCTTATTCAATTATTTGGAGATAAAAAACCATTTTTTTTATTAAAAACAAAATGAATGTTACATTACAAAGGATTTGTATTGGGAGGGCATTTAAAGATGTGAATGTACCAATATATAGGCTTAATTTTAGATGGCTTACCCTTTTGTTGTTTTGGTACAGGAAATCCGTATATACAAGCCTAGTTCTTTTAAGATGTTTTTGGGTTCCCTCAATATTTGTTTTATATCTTGACTTGGGTCGTTTTCCTATGTGTCTGGTATTATGAGTGCACCTATGTGATGCAATATTTGTGCAACGAAATATTTATCAAACAAACATATTGTTGTTTAGCTGGAAAGGTAGATGTAACAAGTGGTAATAAGGCATTGCACAATCAAAGTTTCATTCAAATTCTATAATGGCTTTAGCAGTAGTGCAAAACCACATTAAATGTTCCTACATTCTAAAATTTCCTAGAAATTTTCTTAAAGCATGAAAGACATGGTAGATGAAGAAATCAAACTCAAGTATTCAAAAGGGATTTGTAGAAGTTTGAGGAGAATTTTCTATATTCTAATTGGTAATAGAACATGTACATCATATATACAGAAAGGTTCCTCAATCTAATCCTTGAAATTAGGAATTTGTATAAGCTAACTAAGGTAAGATATCCTAGGATAATTATAATTGTAAATAAACCTCAAGTTACTTCTAAACATTTGCTACACAAATCATCATTCCCTAATTTACAGRAAGTACATAATTTCCAATYRTCTAGTTTGATTTTCTACACTCCCCAACAAGTTGGATGGTCGGTGCTTGTCAAACAAAGTTTAGTATTTAGTTCATTGAAGTAGAAYGATAAAGAGCTTTTGTTAATATATCAGCTTTTTGGAATTGAGAGAGAACATGTCTTGGAGAAATTTGCTTGCTTTTGATTTTCTCGCTGATGAAGTGTCGATCTATCTCAACATGCTTTCTTCTATCATGGTTGACTGGGTTCTTTGGATTGGCTATGGCTGATTTATTATCACACGGCATCTCTATAGGTCCATCCATATTCATTCTGAGTTCAGCGGGTAGTCGTTTAAGCTATATCCTTAACAAATCCCATGAGCTAAGGCTCAAAATTCAGCCACAGCACCACTGTGGGCAACAACCTATTGCTTCTTACTGCGCCATATGACCATACCCATATATGAGCAGTAGGTTGGAGTTAATTTACTATCAGTAGGAGACCTTGTATAATTTGCATTGTGTATACTCCAAAAGACMGTGCCGAATTTGGATTCTGTAGACTGTTTCAATATACTTCTTGGAGGGATTGTTCAAGAATTGGCTGACAAAACTAACAATAAAGCTTATGTTTGGACTGGTATTTGTTAAATAGAATAACTTACCCACAAATGTTTGGTGTCTCCTTTTGTCAATAGTTTTCTTCTAGTTGAGTTCCCAGTTCGGAGTAGGATCCGTAGGTGTTTGAGCTAKTTTACACTCAATCATCCCAATTTCCCTTAGAAGATCTTGAACATATTTCCTTTGAGACTGAGATTCCTTTATTTGATCTAGGTATCCTAGGTACTTGATTTCAAACTCTTTGGACAACATGTGTTCAAGGTGATCCATTTCTTCTCCTTGGTTCCCAGTAAGTACAATGTCATTCACAAATATAATCAATACCATGATCTTACCCTGCGTTAAGTGCTTTACAAACAGTATGTAATTAGCATGACATTGGTCATCTTATTTTAGTACCTTTATATATCTGTTAACCCAGTCCCGATGTGATTTTTTAAACCTATATAGAGATTTCTGGAGTTTGCACACTTTGCTTCTCATGAAATCACTTTCAAGGCCAGGGGTATCTCCATGTATACTTCTTCTGTAAGGTCTCTATTCATAAATGCGTTCTTCACATGAAGTTGGAATAATGGCCAGTTCTGATTTTGTAGCAATAGATAAGAGAGCATGAACAGTGGYTAGCTTAGCCAGTGGAACAAAGGTCTTCTGGTAATCAATTCCATATGATTGATTAAAGCCCTTAGCTACCAATTGGGCCTTGAACCTTTCAATACTACCTTGTGTTTTGTGTTTGGCAAAAAATATCCACTTGCACCCAATAGTGCGTTTTCCAAGTGGAAGATTGGTGAGGATCCATGTTCCATTTTTCTCAAGAGTCCAAATGTTTTCCATGGTGGCTCCTTTCCATTTTGGCACTTGTTCATCTTCATGTACAGTGTTGCGAATATGAATCTGATTGACTGTAAAATCAGAAGAGAAATTTGCATATGTCATGTAGTTACAAAGAGGGTGTAACTCCTTTCCTTTTAGCAAGAGGTATATCAAAATCTAAGTCCCAGTTAGTCACCTTCTCAACTAAAATTTACAGATTAAGTTTTGTCTTACCTTGCTCAAGACTAATTGGACTTAGGTTTCGACTCCTGGTTCCGCTGAACTTGTATAGGTGGTTGTTGAATAGTTTCTTGATTTTTCTTTCTCCTAGAGTAGACCTTAAGCTTTTTATTCGAGATATAAGTGGGATTTAATTTACTTGACTAAGGAACATTAAGTGTAGGTTCAAATTCAGTTTGTGGGTGTTCTGGTGATGTTAAGACTGAGGACTTGTATATTAGAACTTTCCATAGGTGTCTGACCAGCATTGAGAGAATTTGTTACTAATGGAGTAGAAGAGACTATGGGAGTGAGATTGTTAGTGAGCAACCAGTCCCAATTCTGTGATTCATACTCATTGTTCTACCCATGAATTAATGAATTATGATAGTTTGGTTTATCTTCAGAAAATGTTGCAACCATGGAGTGGAAAATTTTCCTAGTATGGGCAAATAGCATATTTATCCTTTCCTATTAGAATAGTAGCTAAGAAAGATTAATTTTGTAGTTTGTCCATGTAGTTTATCTCCGTGTTGTGAGTGTATGTGGACAAAGGCTGTGCAACCAAATATTTTGAGTGGGATTTGAAACACAAACTGTGAATGAAGGTAGATATCAAGAAGGGCTTCTAGTGGAGTTTTAAAATTTAGGATACGTGATGGTATTCTGTTTATGAGGTAGGTTGCAGTGAGTACAACTTCAACCCAAAATCTTTTGGGGACATTATATGTGAATAACAATGAACGAGCAACTTCAATTGCATTTTGCCACACCATTTTGTTGTAGTACGTCTACGCATGAACTTTGATGGACAATTCCATGGGATTGTAGGTAGGAACCAAGAGTAGAGTTAAAGAAGTCCCTTGCATTATTGGTTTCAAAAACTTGAACATAGTTTGAAGGGTTTGGAAAATTTTACTAGTTTCAGATTTATCATTCATAAAAAATGTCCAGCTTAACCTTGTAAAATCATTAACTAATAGTGAGAACCACCGAGTCCTAGTGATATTTAAAATTTTTTATGTCCCCTAGATATCTCCATGAATGAGAGAAAAAGTTTGAAGTGGTTTTTATGGTCATGGTGAATACACATTTCAAGTATGTTTAGGATAACTGGCAGACTTCACATCTAAAAATCTTTGAATTTTTCTTGTTGAATAATGAATGAAATAAACGTTCAAGGTATACAAAATTTGGATGACCTAATCAGTAGTGCCAAATCATTATTGTACTATCCTTATTGAACTGACTAAAGGACTTATGATTACTAATAGGTTGATATTAATGACTACCAYGAAGAGCTTTCGGTCTCAGATTTACTAGAGATTTATTGATATTGAGAAGATATAGCCTGCACAAAGTTCAGCAGTTTCAATCATATTCCCCTATCCAAGTCTTGAAATTTGCAAGATTTGGCCAAAAACTTAGTTTCACAATTCTGATCTCTATCCAAATAGCAATCAAGATTAGCACAATAGGATTGTTTTGAGAGTAATGGTTTGTGAGTGATGTATAGTGCTAGTTTCAGTGCTTCAGAGCATGTTCATTCAACTATACGAATAGTATGATAATCTTGACATTGGCTGTAAGAAGAAAACAATGAAATATTACCTATCATGTAGTCGGAAACACTAGAGTGGTTGCAAGAAGAAACCAGTGAAATATTACCTATCATGTAGTCGGAAATGCCAGAGTCTATAATCCAAAGAGGATGAGGGTGTTCGAATAACATGAAAGGCAAAAATGTCATTAACTTGATGTGCTATTCCCCTTGTGTGAATTATTGAAGGAGAGTTAGGTTGATGGGCCTTGCTGATTAGGTTTTGAAGCACCTCAAGTTGATCCWTGATTAATGGAACTTGATTTAAAGTCCCTTCTGTAGAGGCAGAATTTCCTTGACTTTCACAACCGCTTGATGTTCGGCCGGGCTTCCAATCTGATGGCTTTCCATGTATTTTCCCATAGCTTTTTTAACTTGGCCTAGCTTTCGAAAATGGTCACTCTAGGGTCGTCCTATACGATGCTTGTTATCTCTATGACTTTGAGGAGTACCTTGGGTATCATAGGATGTTGGATTAGGAGTTGCTGGTCATCCTCATGGGCAGCAAGGGCACAACTTCCGGAGTAGAGAGCCTATCTGATCTTGCCATCATAATGTGTTTTCTACTTTCTTCTGTACAAACTTCAAAAAATCCCCCTTTAAGAATTGGTAGAGGTTTGACACCAACAAATTAATCACGCACCTCATCAAGAGATTTATTGAAACCCATAAAAAATTTGAAAAAATGTTTGGTCTCTACGATTTTCCTAAAATAGGCACCCTCATCAGGGGCACTTTCATTCATGTGATTTGAAAAGATCCAATTGTTGCTAATAGCAAGTGAGACGTCCCTTTTTTGTTCAAAGCCTTTGTATGTGAGCAACTTTCAAAAGAAAAAATGCGGTTCAAATTGTGAAGGTGGAAATAAAAAGCAACTATGCATGAAAAATGAGTGTTATTTCATGGTAGATGGAGATGCAAAATACGTTGAAGGTGGCTATGGAACATGCTCATATGATTTTTCAATCTTTGAAATGCTGCATAATATATCCTTTGCTACTATGAATTAAATAAATGGACTTGGAAATCTTGATAATGTTGTGCCAAGTGTGCAGTTTCAAGTAGATGGAGATTTAATAGAATCCTATCTAGACAGTGGATTTCTGTATGGAAACAACAATCATTAGTGATACTGATATTGTCCAGAATAACAAAGATTACACGTGTGTCCTTTTTTCTTTTATTATTTTTGTGCAAGTTTTGGTTTCAATAATATGTATGTTTTTCTCTTTTCACATAGAAGCACCCATACAGAAACATACATACATATTAATCCATATATTACATATCTTTTTTATACTTAAAGTAGGTCGTCGTGCATTTAAATGTAAATACCTCAAGTAGGCAAAAAAAAGGCAAATGCCATTTATAGTTTTCCTTCATCGTATATGTTCATTCACCATGTCAGTCTCTCTCTCTCTCTCTCTCTCTCTCTCTCTCTTCAAAATTCAAAAGGTAAAATGCAAGTCGATTAGAAGAGTAAATTGCAAATTTGGGATTGAACATCCATTGCTAAAGGTGTCTATCTCACTCATCATTTTGTCCATTAGTTTTTGCCAAATATGTCATGACTTAAATTTTCAACTTGTGAAATGCAGAAAATTCTAGAAATGCTATTCACAAGCTAAAAAAGATGTTTTATTTTAAAGTCTTCAAAGAAAAGTAAACAATCCCTAATGTACGTGTAGGTCATAATTTGGTTTTGTTACTTACCAGAAAATCATAATATGGTCTTCCCTGAAATCTTTTCTGTATCCTTAGTCAATATCAAGAATAGATGAATAAATAAATAGATTTTGTCATGCAATTTCATAAGTAAAATTGAGTATAGTATTAAAATCAGTGAAATTTTTTAATTTTTAAAAGGAATTCCGTTTTAAATGTTCTTGTTATGCAATGCATGTGAAGATTTTCTGGGYAGTGTTCAGTTGCTTCATTCGAGCATATGGACTGATACAGAATGCATCACTTAAGGTAATAATAGAAATTTAATCAATATTATCTGTACAAAAACACCGCAATGGCCAAAGATAAGAAATTTTAATCATATACTTTTAGAAATGTATTATAAATTGGCCCTCACTTACATTATAAACATCACATAATTCGAAGTTTCATTGAACTGATAAACTAGAAATGTGTTACTCAAACACCTTGGAACTGAAGAGCAAGTTTTTCAGTGGTGAGTGTCATTTTAATGTTAATGGTATAGATTGGAGGGTTCTTCTAATTTGATTAAATTTCTTAGGTTGAAAGGACAATTCACATGTGCTATTGTGGTGACTTTGGAGATCTTTTACAAGTTGTGTTTCATTTTTACATTAGTGAGTGGAAATTGTGGAATTAATTGGTGTAGTGCAAAATTATCGGATGCTTTATGTAGATGCATGGAATGCTTGTCAGGAATTTTATATTAAAGGTTTACTAATTTGATTTTCTACCATGAAGTTTTCTTGTCATTTTTGTCACTTARAATCAGTAAGTTAAAGAATATGTAGAATTCATAATGTTGCATTCAAATAATTTCAATTGCAGGGATCTTATTTAAATCCCTTTGCATTTGGTAAATTCATATTGGGGCCAATCCTTCACCTATATATGATCTATTTAGGGTATTCTAACATAAACTTCAACTCCCCTAACCTGCATTGTCCTCTATCTCTAACATATATCTTGATTTTTATAYGTCAACTGAACCTAGATCTTGCATTCTTATACTTTGAATAATAATAGCTCCCTAAAAAAATATATGCATTAATGGTTTATTCTAAATTTTCATTAAAGTCTATTATTTTAGTTTACCGAGCTTCACTGTGCACTAGCRAACACATGAGTAAAGGAACTCATGAAATCCACCATAGAAAGTGCAATAAACATGTCAAAACAAAATATTAGAGAGGAAGACCAAATTGATGAACAAATCTTTAAGTAATCTTGGTTAAATACCAATTTTCAAGCTTTCCCATGGTTTCCTCTAAGTTCCTTTTATTAAAAATACTCTAAATTATGAAAAATGAGTGTTTCAAACCACCAAAAGTTCTAAAATTGGCAATAAAATGCACTATTTATAGAAGTAAAAAGAAAACCCTACAAAATGACTCGATCGGCACCTAATTTGGTTTTTACAGCGCCAATTGAGAAAATCGAAAAAACCAAATTGGCACCTAATTTGTGACTAAACTGTCGAACGAAGTTTGTTCTCAAACTGGTGCATCAGAGCAAGAATCTGATCATCGAACTACACACATTCAAGACAAAACAGGAGCCTTATTGGCTGCTCTCTACTGACATGGTCGAATTTTTGATGATTTTCAACTCCTGAATATTGTGCATTTTGACCCCAAACTCCTTTGAATTTTTTTAATCTTCTTTAAGCTCTTCTATAACCGATTTTACCTTTTTTCTGTGTATTTTAAGGATGAGAACCCTGCAATAATAATTTAAAACTAAAATTATTGTAATACAAGGGTAAATCATATAACATGACAAGAAACCAACTTAAGTAAGGGAAAAACATAACGTAAAATTGTGACTATGTTAAGAACAGTGACAAAAATAAGCTATTACATACACTTCTTTCGCATAGGTGTAAGCTTCTTTTTTAGCATAGGTGAGTATATATAGTTGCTTCGATTGCAAGCGATCATAATGATGGGTTTGTCTATTACCACACTTTTGTAGTGTTCGGATAAGGGTTCTATCAGTGCGTATATTTTGAAGTGTCAAGATAAGTGGTCTAATACTATGTTTTTAGGCGTCATAAATCATATAGTTTATCTATTACTAAGCTTTTAAGAGTGTTGTTATAGGTCTTTATTTTATTTATTTTTTTGCCTGCAAAACCTACTATTCAAATTTATTTTACCAAATAACATTTGTTATATAAATACACTTGAAAATAATTAATTAAAATTGACCACATTAAGTAGCTCAAAATCAACAGATTTATACAATTTAAGTTTGAAAATATTTATAATATTCATATCTAATTACTACAATATCCATATTCAAATCTTTGACAATGGAGTTATAACTAATATATAATACAACAAAACAATATCAATTCAATTGTTCCAAGCCCTCCGCAAACAAGCTATATATATTCTACAAATTATGTTTTACTCAACAAATAATCACTTAGAGGCCCTACTAAACAACCACAAAACATTTGCCATTGCTCCAAAAAATAGCACTCTAAAAAAAATTAATATTCGATGCATCTTCTCACCTATATTGTAAAATAATTTTAGAACAGTTAATTACGTTCATTAAAATATATAGTGTAAATGAAAAATATAGAATAATGAGGTATACGATGAGAGATTATCAAAGAGCATGACCTAGCAATGGGTACTCTAATAGCCTCTAACATTGGCTTCTCTTAAGTATTTTAAGTTAACCATCTCCTCCTATCATGACTCTGCATCAGAACATGGGCTTTAATGGTTTGCTTTAATAGTAGCTCGGTAGCAACACTGCAGCATCACTAACAGCAATATTAGCAACCTTAAGAACATRAATCAAGATATCMAGTGACCTCACCCTCTTGATTTATTAGTCATTGTTCYTATTTCAAAAAATAATTCTACTTGTCGAAGTTACTTAGCTTAGGAAACCCAAATAAAGCACATTTCTCAAGTGATCTCACAAGCTAAACATATATTTGAGTATGCTTATTGATGGAGTATTATACAATACCCAAGACTTGTATCTATTCAAGTATTTCCACTGTTTTAGTGTCTCTTGACCCTCAAACAATTCATACATCCATCATCACTAGCTAATATTATCTAAAACGGATGACACAAATGGCCCAAGATAAGAAAATTTCATCATGAAATTCCTTTCTTCTATCCAGAAGTACTATATAAATAGTCCGTCACATACATTACAAACATGAGAATATTCGAAGTTTCATCAAACTGACAAGCCAGAGACGAGTTCCTCAAACAACTTGAAACAGAAGAGCAAGTCTTACGGTGGTGACCCTGATTTGGAAGCTATCAGTTGAGGTAGAATTGTTCTTCTAATATTGATTAAATTTTTTAATTTGAAAGGAGTATTCAGATGTGCTATTGTGGTAACTTTGCACATCTTTTTCTAGTTATTTCATTTTTACATTAGTGAGTGGACAATTTTGAGTTAATTGGTGTGGTGCAAAATCATCGGACGCATTGTGCAGATACATGGAATGCTTGTGAGGGATTTTATATTAAAGATTTATTGATTTGATATTCAAGCATGAAGTTTGTTTCTTATTTTTGTCATTTAGCATCATTAAGTTAAAGAAAATCTACAACGCATAATCATGAATTCATAGGATTTTAATTGAAAGGATTTATTTGGTTCCAATCTTGTGATATTACATGAGTAAATGGACTCAAATTCCTTTACTTTTGGTCAACCGAGATTTGGGCCAATGTTTCACTAATATATGATTCATTTAGAGTATTCAAACATAAATTTCGAATCCCCTAACCTCCATTGACCCCCATCTTGAATATATATCTGGAGTTATTTAAGTAAACTGAACCTAGATCTTGCTTTTTTGAATAACAATAATAATTTGATAATATATACATATTAATGATTTCTTCTGAATTGCTTTTGTAATGTGAAAATCTATTATTTTAGTTTACTTAACATGATTGTGCAGTAGCGAACAAAGTAAAAGTGTTCACTGAATTGTTTTTGAAGTGTATTATACATTAAGGTTCTTCTTGAATTATTATTACTATTAAATTTCTCCCTAAAGAAACTTATCGATTATGTGCAGTATGTAATGACAATTTTGGAGATAGAAAACATTACTTTTAGTTTGAAAACAAAACGAATATTACATTGTGATGGATTTGTATTAGAAGGACATTTAAAGATGTAAAGTACCAATGTATAGGCTTAATTTTAGTTGGCTTACCCTTTTGTTGTTTCAGTACGAGGAAATTTGTATGTACAAGCCTAGTTCTTTTAAGATGTTTGTGAGCTTCCTCGGTATTTGCTTTATATCTTGACTTTGGCTCATTTTCGTATGTGTCTTCATGCAATATTTCTGCAAGAAACTATCTTTATTTATCAAACAAACGTATTATTGTTTTGCTGGAAAGGTAGACGTAACAAGTGGCAATAAGGCATCACTCCATCAAAGTTTACTARCTTAGACTAAAATATGTAATTAAAGTGGATAATGACTTTAGGGCTGGGTTGAAATTTTGAATTCCTTTTTTCCATCATAAATGCACTTTTACTTGTATGAAATAACAAATATAATTCACCATCTAATAATTGAGATTATACATAATTTTTAAATTTGCTAAGTCGGTGCACTTTTATCTTCATAATTTTTAAATTTGCTAAGTCGGTGCACTTTTATCTTCTCTACAACATGAAGTTTCATTTAAATTCCATAATGGCAGCAGTATTGCAAAAACACATTAAATACTCCTACATTCTGAAAATTACAAATTTTCTTAAAATTGGAAAGACTTGGAAAATCATGAAATCAAATTGAAGGATTCAAATGGGATTTGTAGAAGTTTGAGGAGAATTTTCTATATTCTAGGATAATCATAGGAGAATTTTCAAATGGGTAAGATATCCTAGGATAATTATAATTGTAGATACACCTCATATCACTCCTTAAAGTTTGCTACACAAATCATCAATCCCTAAATTACATGATKTACATAATTTCCTAATCATCTAGCTTGATTTTCTACTACTCCTTTGCAAGTTGGATGGTATATGCTTGTTAAACAAAGTTTAATATAGAATTCATTCAAGTTAAAACGATGAAGAGCTTTGTTAATATATCAGCTTTCTAGAATTGAGAAGGAATATGTCTTGGAGATTACTTTCATTTCGATCTTCTCGCTGGTGAAGCACCGCTCTATCTCAACATGCTCTCTTCTATGGTGGATTGGGTTCTTTGCATTGGACATGGCTGATTGATTATCACATAGTGTCTCTATAGGACCATTTGTATTCATTCTAAGTTTAGCTACTAGTCATTTCAGTGAGATCCCTTCACAAATCCCATGAGCTAAGGCTTAGAATTCAACCACAGCATTGCTGGGGTTGACAACTTGTTGCTTCTAATTGCATCATGTGACAAGATTACCACATACATATGAGCAGTAGGAAGAAGTTGATTTTGGATCAGTAGGAGACCTAGCCCAATCTGCATCTCTGTGGACTTCAAGAGATCTATTGGGTGTTGTTTTTTTGAACCTTAGTCCCTTTTCAAGGTCTTTCTTGGGATACCTTAGGATTTTATAGACTGTTTCTATACGCTTCTGGGAGAGATTTTTTAAGAATTGGCTGACAACACTAACTCAAAGCTTATGACTGGATGGGTATGAGTTAAAAAGATTAACTTACCCACCAATCATTGGTATCTCTCTGTGTCAATGGTTGTTTCTTCTAGTTGAGCCTAGTTTGAACCTAGGATCCACATGTGTTTCAACTAGTTTACACCTAACCATCCCAGCTTCCCAGCTTCACTATTAAATGTAGCCATCCTGTTTTTGTACCTTTGTGAATCTATTAAACCAGGCTCGGAGTGATTGTTTAAATGTATATAGTGATTTGTGAAGTTTGCACACTTAGTTCTTTGTGAAATCACTCTCGAGACTAGGGGGTATCTCTACATATACGTTTTCTACANTACCTTTGTGAATCTATTAAACCAGGCTCGGAGTGATTGTTTAAATGTATATAGTGATTTGTGAAGTTTGCACACTTTGTTCTTTGTGAAATCACTCTCGAGACTAGGGGGTATCTCTACATATACGTTTTCTACAATATTCCCATTCAAAAACATGTTCTTCATATCAAGTTGAAATAATGGCCAGTTCTRATATTGCTACAATAGATAGGAGAACCTGAACAGTGCTTAGCTTGGCCACTGAAGCAAAAGTCTCCAGGTAATCAATTGCATAGGATTGAGTAGAACCCTTGGCCACTACCTCGGGCCTTGAACCTTTCAATACTACCATCTGCTTTGTGCTTGACAAAAAATATCTACTTGCACCCAATAGTGCATTTTCTAGGTGGAAGAGTGGTAAGGATCCATGTTCAATTTCCTTAAGAGCCTGAATTTTTTCTAGGGTGGCTATTTTCCATTTTTACACTTGTAAAGCTTCATGTATAGTGTTGGGAATCTGAATCTGGTCCAAGGATGAGACAAAAGCTCTAAAATCAGCAGAGTGATCTGCATAGTCATGCAATTTTGAAAAGGCTGTTGGGTACATGAGCGCACTCCTTTCCTTTTAGCAATGGATTTCTCAAGATCTAAGTTCCATTCCTTCACCTTATCAACAAAGGATTCCAGATTAAGTTATGCCTTATCTTATGGTTCCATCTCCAGATTAAGTTATGCCTTATCTTGTGGTTCTTCAAGATTGATTGGACTTGGCTCAAACTCCTGGTTCTGCTAAATTTCTATAGGCTGCTATGGAAGAGTTTCTGGATTTTACTTTCTCCTTGAGCTCTTTATTCGAAATACAAGTGGGATTTAATGTACTTGACTCAAAAAATTAAGTGTAGGTTTAGATTCAGTTTATGGGTGTTCTAGTAATGTTAAGACTGATGGTTCTAGTACATTAGAACTTGGGAAAGGTGTGTGACCAGCATTGAGAGGATTTTGTAATAATGGAGTAGGAGAGACTATGGGAGTGAGATTTTTAGTGATAGAGGACTAGTCCCAATTTTGTGAGTCATACTCATTATTCTCCCCCTGAATTACGGAATTAGGGTAGTATGGTTTATCTTCAAAAAATGCTTACATCCATGGAGTGGATAATTTTCCTGGTATGGGGACAATAGCATTTATATCCTTTCCTGATAGAAGAGTTGTCAAGAAAGATGCATTTTGTAGATCTGGCATCTAGTTTACCTTTGCATTATAAGTGTATGTGGACAAAGTTGTGCAACCAAAGATTTTGAGTGGGATTTGAGACACAAGCTGTGAGTGAAGGTAGATATCAAGAAGGATTTTCAATGGATTTTAAAACAATTTCAGGATACGTGAAGGCATTTTGTTTATGAGGAAGGTTGCAGTGGCTACAGATTCACCCCGAATCGTTTGGGGACRTTAGATGTCAATGGCAAGGATTGAGCAACTTCAAGTATGTGTCAATTTTTGTGTTCTGCCACCACCATTTTGTTGTGGTGTGTCTATATGTGAACTTCAATGGACAATTTCATGGGACTGTAGTAAGAACCAAGAATAGAATTAAAGAAATTCCTTGTATTATCAGTTTTAAAAATTTGAATATTGGCTTGGAGTTTGTTTTGGATTATGGTATGAACGGTTTGGAAAATTTTAGTAGTTCCAAATTTATCCTTCATAAGAAATGTCCAGCTTAACCTTGTATGATCATAAACTAACAATAAGAACCACCGAATCCTAATGATATTTGGAAGTTTTCATGGCCCCAGATATCTCCATGAATGAGGAAAAATGGGTTGAGATGGTTTATATGGTCATAGTGAATACACATCTCTATTATGCTTGGATAATTGGCAGACTTCACATCTAAAAAACTTCAAAGTTTTTTTGTTGAATAACCTAATTGGTAGTGCTAAATTATTATTGCACTATTCTTATTGGACTGACTAAAGGACTTATGATTACTAATAGGCTGATATTGAGGACTAACATGAAAAGCACTATATCTCAGATTTATTTGAGTTTTATTGACTTTGAGAAGATATAACTCTGCACAAAGTTCAGTATTTCCAATCATTTTCCCCAAATCCAAGTACTCGAATTCGCAAGATTTAGCCAAAACATAGTTTTACAATTCTGATCTCTACTCTACTTGCTCAAAAATAGTAAATTGTAGTCAATATTAGGCACAAATAAAATTGATTTGAGAGTAATGGATTGTGAGAGACATATATTGCTAGTTCCAGCCGCTTTAGAGCATGTTCCATTAGCTATATGAAGAATATGATAATCTTGACATGGTTGTAAGAAGAAAATAGTGAAACATCACCTGTCATGTAAAATATAAAATATAAAATTAAAAAAGATAAAATATATAAAATATAAACATCACCTGTCAAGAATATGATAATCTTGACATGGTTATGGCCCAAAATATAAAATTTAAAAAAGATAAAATACATAAAAAAATAATAAGAAAGAAAAGAAAAACCTAAAGAAAAACCCTTCTTCTTCCTCCTGTCAATACTGCTGCCATTGCCGCCGCCCACTCCTAGGAAACCCTACCGTCGATCACCATCCTCTCCGCCTTTTGTTGGTTGCCGTGTTCTACGCCGCTCAATTGATGACGAGCCGCTCAGCCATTTGGATGATTTTGCCGCGACTCAGCCAGGCCTTGCGAACCTTGCTCGATTATTCGCTAGGTTTAGGGTCGCCACCCTCTGCTCTCGAGATCGCTGACCACCTAGGTTTGCGATCAATGAGCCGCTCGTGTCTCGAGTCAGACTACAGCAGCTAGTGCGGTTCGGTTGCTGTTCGCCGAGGCTGATCACTTAGTTTGTGTCACTGCGAGTTGCCACACGTTAGGAGGCTGCTCGGTTCTGTTGAGCCGAGTAGACCACTCCAAGTCTCTTCCCCGGCTTTTCCTCTCTCGCTTTCAAGCTCAAATTGGCAGTCTGTGGTCCGAGCCATTGCCGACTAAGCCATCCGCCAGAGGCACACGATCTGCACCTACTAGATCCGATTTTTGCCATCTTCTTTTTCTTCTCTGCTCGATCGGATCTGCATGATACCAATGCCAGAAGTTTGCCAGATCTGCCGTCTCCTTCTTCTTCTCCTTCTTTGCTCAACGGTTTTGCAGGACAGATGAAGGATAGTGCTAGGTCGCTTGACGCAGCGGAGCCTATCCGGATTTGTGTCCTCCTTGACTGAATCTGAACTCCTTGCCACTAGCCGTCACCTTTGCTCTCTGTCTTTGCTGCTCGCGTCGTCGGTCGTTGCCGCTGCAAATCCACCGTCTGCTATTGAGGTCACGATTCACTGTGGACCAGAATTTTGTTGTTCTGGTCGTTCAACAAGAGGCAGTAACAGGTGCAGTGCCCAGCAGGTGCTCAGTGCAAGTGCTCAGCACCAGTGCCCAATGCCAGTGCCAGGAGCCTAGACGCCCAGGGTTGCTGCGTTCGTCGCATGAGCTCACACCCGAAAGTCCAATACTAACTCCCACAACACTTGGACCTCGTGAACTTAAAGGTGAAAACATTATCACTTAATATTGGAATTTATGACTTGTATATAATTATGTCCTGAAGTGAATTGGTGGGAGAACATAAATTAAGTTTATACTCGAGTTAAGGAGTTTGAATTGTATCTTTAAAAATGTAATAATTGCTAATATAAGAACTAAGTATGGATTTATAGGTGACAAATGACATTCTTGGATTAAACACCGAATATCTGTGGAGGATTATTGAGGGATGTGCGTTGTATTTTATAGATTTTCTGAGAAGTTGAACGAGGGGTAACGTATTTCGTACAATTACTCTCACTCTCAATGTAAATGCGACCTCAGAAATGAACAATTTATAAAGAATATTAGCAACTGACAGCTTTGAGGAAAGCTGGCAGGAGGTTATAATTCCAGGGAGTTTTACTTTGGATTAAAACTAGGCTTTGCTTGTCGATAAAGCGGAGCTGATAGGCGTTGCGAA
>MEJB01000106.1:410428-451834 GCA_001752375.1 Rhazya stricta
TGCAATTTTAGATTCCCACCCAAACGTTTTTATAATGTATACCTGGTCAATTACGAAGTCGAGATAGATTTTGATCAATATATACATTCAAACGAAATTATTGTTACAAAATTTGATGAGGGATAGAAATGTTATATACTTTGGAAATCATATATGAAGAAAAGAATTAATATAGATTAAACTTTATTGAAATGTATACACTACTTAAAAGATATGAAGTGCTCTTACTACAGTTGAAGTGCATACATAGGGAAACATATTTTTCACAAGAAGGATTTTACTCAATTTGAGAGACAGGTGATCTCAATTCTCCCATCCACATTGAATCTTAATATAGTTATCCTAATATCCTCATCATTTGGACTACAAATATTAGCACAAGTTACACTGCATAACATAATAAGTTTACCCACCTTATTTATTAATGCCCTCTTCCTTTTGTTGTATTATGCTTTCATTATTATATTATTCACGATAAGGAAAGTTATGCATGATTCTATAAATAAGAAGATTTTCACACATATAATGAAGTGTTAGAAGAAATTGTTTAATTATGTGTTCCAAATGTTCGTCCTCTTACATACAAGTCTTTTGGATGTAAATATTAAAATATTATTGGATTAAATATARAATTATTTATGTCAAGGGTAAGATAATTTTAAAGAAAAATATCCTAGATACAGTTTTAATAATGTTACTGTAGCTTGAGTTAAATTTGCTCCTGCCTTGATGGGATTGACTAGTTTGCGTAAATTTTACTTCGCATCTAGTAATATGATTTAAGTTAAGAAAAATATTCTTAATTTATCTAGTCATCAAATATTATTTAATTAAAATTTGTAAAATATACATTACTAATTCATCCTTCCGACGTAAATTATGCTTATTATAAATTATATTCAACTTATATATATTAATGAATATTACATTAATGACATTAATGCCTTTATAATTGATGTTGCTTGCACTTAAATTGTCTTCATGTTTTTTTGGTGTATAATTTTTAAATTGTAACAGTCATTGAATTAAACTATTAAACTAATATTACCTTAATTGAATTAATGGTTTTATTGTCCCCAATGCTAGCATTACCACCTCAAGCAATGTATTTATTTCTTTAATATCCTCAGTTAATTTATATTTTATTTAATCCATCCAAATCTAATTTTGGCATCATTATTCAAAAGGTGATCATTACACAAAAGAAGTTTCTCCAATCCAAATTATTTGTTGCATTTTTCTATGACTTCATAAACCTTCTTAGGGTCAGCCCAAGAATTGCAGTTGCTCTCACCTTCCATACACCTCTTAGCCCACGCCATCAATTTGGGGTCCTTAGCTTCTATACTAAAGTGGGCAGAGGCTTCATAGGTGCAAAATCAGAATTAGAATTGAACAAAAGCTAAGTCCAAATACCCAATTCATCACCTCCAGTATAAGACTTGTCCCTAAGGGCCTTCTCTTCTATCAACTTYAGGATTCCTATATAGTCATTCTTGATTRCCTTTTGCTTCTCTCCTTTTGCTTGTAATATCTTGCTACCATTATTATAGAGCTGCAATTGCATATAAAGACTTAAGATTTACAATTTCGAACAACAAAAGTACGGTCATATGCAATTTTAGATTCCCACCCAAGCTTTTTTGTAATTTATACCTAGTCAATTAAGCAAGTCGAGAAAGATTTTGATCAATATATATATTCAAATGAAATCATTGTTAAAAACTTGATGAGGGATAGAAATGTTATATACTTTGGAAAATCATATACGAAGAAAAGAATTAATATAGATTAAACTTTATTGAGATGCATACACTACTTAAAAATTTAAAGTAATAATTTAATTGGAAAACATTCTACAGCTTGCAAAGAAGATTTGAAGTACTCTTACTACACTTGAAGTTCATACATAGGAAAACATGATTTACACAAGAAGGATTTTACTCAATTTGAATGATAGTTGATCTCAATTTTCCCATCCACATTGAATCCTAACATAGTTATCCTAATATCCTCATCATTTGGACTATAAATATTTGCACAAACACTTATACTACATAAAGTACTAAGTTCACCCACCTTATTCATTAATTCCCTCTTGCTTCTATTGTATTATGCTTTTGTCATTGTATTATTCATGATAAAGAAACATTTACACATGATTCTATAACTAAGAAGATTTTCACACATATAATGATGTGTTAGAAGAAATTTTTTTAATTATGTGTTCCAAATGGTCATCCTCTTACATACCAGTCTTTTGGAAAGAATACTACATCTCGCAAGAGGTACTTTACTCTATTTGAGTGACAGTTGATCTCAATTCTCCTATCTGCATTGCTTTGATATTCCCATAAGCATCCTCATATTGTCAATGTATGCATCCACATTCAATCTCAACATACTTTTATGCTAACATCCTTATCATTCGAGGGTTTCAATAAGAATAGCAACTCTTGACAATTGTTACTACAGAGTTAGACTTACACGAGGTAAATATTACTAACCTTATCATCTCATAGTACATGTTGAAAGTCGCATGTGCAATTTGAGTGAAGGCTAGTAATTTAATCCCACCAAATCATGCAGTGGTAAATGCAAAATTCTACTTTAATTGTTATCCAACATTGTGATATGATCAATTTTTGATACCGAATACCTTTCTGATATGTTTTTGGATAAGTTTTCAAGCTTTTGTGTTATTTGATTACTTACTACTTTGATTTATGATATGCTTTGCGCACTAAATGTTTTAATACACTTACCGAGTTTTTCATATTTTGATTATCCATCTAAATAAATTATGTGCACATGACACACATCTCGGGACTCGCTGAACCTAACTTACTATGTTGCGCATATTTTAGTGATAGGTACAAATTGCTAGAGCTAGCAGGAGGTTTTGAGCATAGGAGCAAATCACAAGAGTATATTTTGTCAAGCTCAGGATGCTGAAATAATACTATTATATATATGCATATTTGATTTAAAAGATGTACTTTTAATATTTTTGGATTGTAAATTATTTGGGATTGCAATTTGTTTTATTTTGGTGTTTTAAGTTTGAATTTTATATTACCGATTTTAGACGCTTTGATCATTTGATTATTCAACGAATGGAGAGACAGGCTGCGCTCGCTGCTTTCCAATGGAATCTWGGGAAGGGTGGGTCATCACAGTCCGAACTTCCTTTTAACAAACGAACCCAACCACATCTCATTTATTTAAAATAGTTAGTAATTAATAACTAATTAAGCATTTATGAAACATTCTAATTTTGAACTTTTCTAATTTGTCAATGTCACTGCTTAACACATAATTGCGTTTTAGGAGATTTTATATTACCGAATACTAGYTGAAAAGGTGTAGGGTTTTACATATTGCATTTCATTTTAGAAGGGATGAGAGTTATTTAATGAGGTCAGTAGATCCTACGCACCTACGCTTTAAGAGTCACGTTAAGGAGCGTATCGAATGCATAGGAAATGAGTTTTTGACTTAGGCAAAAACTTAGGCTTTCCAAAAAAGACTAACTTGCAAAATATCAGTTAGATATCTCTCAAGGAGGTAATTGAGCATTTAAGAAACTGGTTTTCGTACTAAACCTGGATATTTTGCCATTTGAATTGAGATAAGGAAATCCAAGATGGCAACAGAAATAACTTTCAAACTAGTCACAAAGGAAATGCATGAAGTGACTAATTGACTTCTTGTTAATATTAAATCAATTTGAAGCACGATCCTTAAAATGTTCGTGAGTTCTAAATTTATTATTACATTCCAATTCAAACATTCCCCTAGTTTTCTCACTRAATAAATAGATTTGGGGAAAAAAGCCCTAATTTACCAACTATTCTAACCCTCTTAAAAAACAGGCAAGATCATTAACTTTAGTTCCTTATTAAGAAGTAAAAAGATATGGCCCTGATTAACTTAACTGTGAACCTCGCAAAGCACAGTTTAGGAGGATAATCTTTTTCAAAATTTGATTGGTTACTTTTGTGGCAACCCACTCACCCCTAGGTAGGACTGGGGCAGACAAGAGTCATCAACTCATCCTCGAATATAGACATAAAATTTAAAATAACTAAAGTAGAAGCAGAAACTTAATATAACATGCAAGTCACATAAAAGTCCATAGGGATTAAGTATCCTAGAATAAAATACTAGTAAAACTAGTTTATTACAAAACTCGAAGGTATAAGATCACAACATCACTGAAACATTTGAAAAACTGTGAGCRAAGCTCAGYGAGTCCTGCACATGTATAATGTGAGTTTTAAAATAAGAGCATGGTTTTCAAGTAAACAGTAACCAGCCATATCTTCAACAGGGATCACAAGTGTAAAACAGTTCAAATATCACGCTTTGATGAACAATTTTTTTCAAGAAAATGCTGCACTTTAGAAACACCGGAAATAGCACTTATCTATGATTGCTTCAACAAATATCGAATATCAAAACCAGGTTCCAATAAGAATAGCAACTGAATGCACAACTATTATCGCAAAGTTAAACTCATATGGGGTCAACAGTACCAGCTTATCACTATGTAATACGTGCATGATTTCAACCTTATCACCTCTTAATCAGCCAATCACATATACCCGCTAGCTAGTTAATAAAGGAGTCGATTGCCCCCAGGTTAAACCTCCTAACGTAGTGTACAAGCATCCACATGTATATATTGTGCGTGTGTATGGCACGATACTCCGCTCGATACGTTTCTAGTCCACTATAGACAGTAAAACTGACTTAGATCGAGTGTGGCTAACCTCTGATACTATCATCCAGACTGCACAATAGGTCCTTGTATTGGGGACCAGCCAAGCATAGCTTTGCGAACTGAACTAGTTATTCAAGGCTCCAATGGAGAACTCCATTCCATATACAATTCCAATCACAATCAAGYCTTATACTCAGTATATTTTTCATGAAKATAAATTCCATGGATAATAATCCATTTGTYCGCTTATAAAAGCCATATAATTTTTGTTGTTCACACCATGTCAAATGTGTGTATCAAAATCAATTTTTTGAGCAACAATAAGAATCATTTGCAAAAGTCATAAAGCGATGCTATTCCTATCAAATCAAGCATGCTCTATTTTTTAATGCTCTTTTGATAGACAAATCAATGCAATATGCAAGTAAAACATATTTTTTTAACATCATAATACTACTCTTAAAATACTTGATAAAAACAATAATTCATAAAAAGCGTTCGAAAATAGCTTTGAAAATAACTCCAAAAAGCACTTATTTGGAAAACGGTTTTAAGGCGAGTCACCTTATCAGCTTGATTCCAATCACAGCTCCGGACCTAGATTAAGTGATAAAAATTCAGATCATGCTCACTATGGTTCTCAAACTACAACTAATTTGTCAAGGAAAAACTAAACAAATGCCTATTGAATCTATTCTCACATTCTTTTGGCTTAGCCAGTAATACAAGGAAATTAATTACAAATATGATTTGTTTAATGAGTGAAACATAAATATATAATGTCCAGAAAACCTTATTGTAAAAAAGATGATCTCCATGCAAGTCAAGAATGCAATTTCCAGCAGCAAAAGCAGCGTTCGAACATTTTGTCCAGAATGAGTACCTTTGAGTTTTTTAATCAAATCTCAAGTTGTAGATGGAATCAGATCATGAAATTGGTGGGAAAATGATCCTAAGACAGGGATTTTAACCATATGATRAAATCCCAATATGGATTTAGAATACAACACAAAAAGTCAAAGTAGTGAGTCTGCATGCAATCTACTCAAAATTGACCACTACCAGGTTTTCAGTTTATATCTTAGAGTTTACTAATAAAAATCCAACAAATTATTTTGTTATTAAGATAACAAGGATTTCAACCATATAAAGCTGAATGCCAATAGATGTGTGGGTAAATACCAGATTTATCACAATAATCAGATGGTGACAGGAGAAGGCTAATCTGATATGGTCTAACTAATTTTATCATATTGAAGTTATACTAACCCAAATTGAGTGAATTCAGTCCTAAAATGTTCTTAAGACAATAATATTTCTAGTCATATATCACATTCATAATTTGAGCATAGAGTGAAGCCACAATTAAAAAAATAGTAGGAAACATTTATGTTCGGGTACACTTTTCAGTGATTTTGCAAATTCCACATCTTATGATTTATGAATGCTATAGCCTTGATCTATACCTTGTTTTAATCCTACAAACTAGTACTAGAATTTAGGGTAATCAAAAACTCATTTGTATAATTTATTCATAAATAAGTTTCTGACCAAAAATAGGGCAATAACAAGATGTCACCAAAATTTCCAGCAAGATCTATTTKTTAACTCTTTGTTAATTTTTGCTAATCATCATTATGCCAATCTCACTAATTTGCAATCTTATAGAAATTCRAATCAGTGGACATGCTAAACATCATGAAAGCAGCTTTAATAGACTTGCTTAAACACCCTAAATACCAAACAATTCAAGACCACCGGTATTCTTATAATCGGCTAGCATAAACTTCAAGYAATCATGTTGATACACTTCATACTACTAACATAATCAAGCTGTAAATTACCTACACATTCTATTCTACCAAAAAAGTGAAAATCATAACCTTGAAAGAGGAACAAAGCTGAAGTCTTGAGGATGATCTTCTAAACTGTCCAAAGGTTTGAACAAGTTGTAAGAAAAATTTAGCAACTCGACCAAGGCAGCAAGAAAAAGGAAGGAATATGGAGCCTAAAAGATGTAGAATCATTACCTTAGTGGAGGACTAGAGTTGCTSGAGGATGGTGGCCAAAGGTRGATGCTGGTGGCATGATGTGGTGCTAAGAGAGATAGGGAGAGAGAGTGAAGAGAGTGTTTGAAATTGCTAAGGCAACAAGAGAGTGTTGGCCAGCTTGGGGGGGGGGGTGTTTATAGAGTGACTTGCTTGAATTCTCGGTGTGAAATTAATTTCTCTTCAAGGAAAAGAAAATAAGCGGCTTCAATAATAAGAATAGTTAAAGGCTTCTTCAAGAAACTTTTTAAATGAATTAAGATAAAAGAAAGAAAATAGGAGGAAACTAAAAGAATTTCTAACAACATTTTGGTCCAATAGGATTTCATGCATGCAAGTTTGGCTTCTAGTATTTGCTATTGACAGAAGGGAATCTCTATTAAAAGCTTTAGAGCAAAACTTGCATGCTCTTTTCTTTTTATGTAGAATAATGTAACCTTAATCAAGTGAAATAAAAGAGTCTGCACATGTTAAGAAGGTGGTAGGATTCAATCTCAAAAATTTCGAGCTTAGATGGAAAAATTGAAGAGTTTCTATTTTTTTAATTGAATGAATTTTTAAGAATAAGATTTTTGATTTAGCCAAGGAAATGCTCGGATCCATTGTCTAATGTGATCTAATTTTCTATTTGAAGTAATAAGTATCTAATTAATCTACCTACTCGAATTAGCCAACCCGATATCTATAACATTAAAACCTCATATTCCTAGAGTTGTGACATAGTAAAAAGGCGAGTTGTCGCATGTACTTTGACAATTCATATATTAAGAAAAGAAATAACATCAATTAAAATTTATTGAATTGTATATACTACTTGAAAAGTTAAAGAAAAAAATCAATTGAAAAGAATTCTACCATGTGCGAAGTAGGTGTGAAGTATTCTAACTACATTTCATGAAGTTCATTTATGGGAAAACATGATTTACACGAGAAGGCTCAACTTATAATGGACATGATTTAAACTTTACTCAATTCGAATGACAGTTCATCTCAATTCTCCCACCACATAGGCTCTAAGATTCCCATAAGCATCCACATTCAATCTTAGTGTAGTTTTATTCTAACATCCTCATCATTATGATGTTTCTAAGTTCCTTATTCGTTGACAATGTGCGGTTCTCGTTTTTCCCAAAAAAAAAAACAATAGAAATGAAAATAACATATACTTCTTGTTAGATTAATAGAAAACATGACATAAAGAGAGATTGAAGTTGTGAACTATATTTAACATATAGAACTTATTTCGAGATAGAAATTGTGAGCTATTAAGCTTATTTTRGAAGAATGTGGCAACTATTTATACAGAGAGATAACTACAACTAGCTGTTTACAAAATTATATGTTGCAGAATTTTCTTATGGTCCAAATGACGTGTAACCTACGGTCTGACCGGACACCTTGAAGTTCAAAATGTCATCTTAGATAAGGAACATGCTATAGAGATGCAAAAAAACAAGAAAATTCTTCATCGAGAGAGCTTCCTTTGGATAAGAATTGCTTAAGTCAATGATCGGTTGAATAAGCAAGAGACTGAATATTGCGAGAAATTAACCACTAAATGAATGTTACAAGGTTTGATACGGGATAGAATGTAATACTCGAAATTTTTCCTTTATTAATTTTGTTTGATTTTACGTGAAATTGTGTGCCAACTAGGATTGGACATTTTACATGTGATTAATATTTTGAAATCGCACATTTAATAAGTACGAAAATATTTTCCTTGTTGAATAAGAGTTATCGTTTGGTTAAAGGCTCGATTGGTGGGCCTATTTATTTGTTAGTTGAAAATTGGGCTTTTTACCTAAAGGAAGCCCGTTATATCTAATTTACGGATTTTGGGTTAGATTTGGATGGGAAGGTCYGAAGGGTTTGAGTTACGGCYTAAAATATAAATTTAAAAAAGAAAAGAAAATATATAAGAAAATAAAAAGAAAGAAAAGAAAAGAAAAGAAAAAGAAAAACCTAAAGAAACCCATCATCTTCTCCTTCCCATAAGCTGCCACAGTTTCCTCTCTGCCTACCGAATGCCGCTTGTCGCGGTCCTTCCTTGCTTCTTCTTCTCTCTTCCCTTCCTCCACTGCTGATGCTTGAAGTTGCCGCTGCTTGTCACGGCTTGCAATCCGCCCGCACTATCAGACCACGCCGCTGCTCGAACATCGCTCGCAGCCCGCTTTGCTGAGGCTGATCACTTGATGGAGTTGCTGCGAGGCGCACGTTAGGAGACCGCCCATTCTTGTTGAGCCAAGCAGACTGCTCCAGGTCTCTTCTCCGGCTTCCCCCTCTAGCTCTCGAATTCGAATCAACGATTTGTGGTTCGCGCCAGCGCCGACCAAAACGTCCACCAAAGGCGCGCTGTCCGCGCCTCTAGATCTAGTAAGCCATCTTCCTYCTCTCCTTCTSTATGCAATCGGATCTGTGCRATCATTYGCCAGGTCTGCCGTCACCCTCTCTCCTTCTCTGCGCGACCAGATCTATGCAATCACTCACTAGATCTGTTGTCATGACCCTCTCTTCTTCTCTACGCGACCAAATCTGCGCGACAAAATTCGCCACATCTGCCATTGCCATTTTCTTCCTCTGCTCAACAGTCTTTCCCTTCGAACTGAAGCTAGAATCCTTGCCGTTGGCCATCACTCTACTCTCTTCCTTGCTGCTCGCGTCGCCGGACGAGTCCCACCATCTGTGATTGAAATCATGACCCGCTCATTTACGGCGTGGTCATTCAACAAGGGCCGAAACAAGTGCAGTGCCAGCAGGTGCTTTGGTCGTGTGACAAGGAACATCAACTAGATCCACTCTGCTAGCTGTTGCTGCAAACAGTCGTGCTACTCGAAGSTTGGCCAGGCCAGTTGYGGGTTCTCCTCAACTCGCTAGTTTCAGAGTCACCGGAAGTTGACCAGAAACAGATTACCAGTCAGTTGAGTTGTTTGGCCAAGAATAGGGGACAGCAACACGGCTCGGCACTCAGCGGTGCCCGACCCAGTAGTGCCCAGCGCCCAGTGCCTAGCAGCACCAGGGGCCCAATAGGCACCAGGCACCYAGTGCCCAATGCCAGTGCCAGGTGCCCAGGCGCCCARACGCCATTGTGCATGCTGCTTGAGCGCATGCCCTGAAACCTAATACCGCTATCGCAACACTCGGATATCGCGAACTTAGAGGTGAAAACGTTAACACTTGACATTGAAGTTTATGATTTGTACATAATTATACCCTAAATGTGAATAGGTGGAAGAAGATAGATTAGGTTTATAGCAAAGCTAAGGAGTTGAATTGTACACTTAAAAATACAATACTTCATAGTATGAGAACTAAATGTAGATTTATAAATTGATAAAGGACATTTTTGGATTAAACACACAATACTTAAGTTGGGACAATCGAACTAAGCAGACCTTCTTCCTGTAATCACAACTAGGTCATTTTGAGGCCTTACGTTGAGAACGGTTGAAGGAGTTCACTTCACAGCTTAAGTAAGAATCCATTAACGTAAAGGACTCCGGGTAGGTAGTYTTCCCGTCTCATTAACGTTATGAATGAATGAAATTGAACTCTTTTAGTTGCTCTAATATGTTGTGTATTGTATGTTGATGTGTGTAATTGTGTGGAATGTTACATGTATTCATATCCTATATTATTTTACGTCGTATGGTATGTTATCATGTTTCATATTTTGTAATGTTTCTCGAATGATATGTTATATAGGGTTGTATGCATTTCATGTCATGAGCATGTAGTTAGAATTCTACATCACTTCTGGCATGAGCCATTCACACACTTAGGAAGTGAATGGTTTAGGAAGTGGAATTTTAAAGGAAAATGTTAAAGTTTTCGAAGAGGAGTATAAACCTAGCCACGAAAGATGTGAGTGGGAAATAGGCATACCCGACCCTACCCTCTTGGAGGGTAGGGAAGAATGTAATGTTCACCTCTTGGAGGTGATAAGATGAAAGGAAAACATTTTTGAAAAAGGAATGTTAACCGCTTTGTAGTTCTACTGGTAGGAATGGAATCAGGTTCCAAATAAGATGGCCCACTACAAAGCTTAGTGGCTAGGCATTACACTCTAGTGAGCTCACGAATAAAAGGAAATGGAATGTTTTACGGTAAGTAAATTTTGAAGGAAAGGTTTTGTAAAGAGTTTTTGAAAAGGGAATGTTTGGAATGTTTTTCATCTAAAAGGGCGAAATTTTATAATCACATGACATGTAGGACATGTTTATGTAATACATGAGGTTTACTTACTGGGCTTTTTAGCTCATTCCTTTCTCTGATTTTTAKTTCAGATAGGGTRAGGAGGTCGCTTGTGGGCGAGCTACGATACCCGGGAACATGTTTCAAATCAATTTTATGTAATAAGATAATTATTTTTKTGAATGTTTTAAATTCTTGAGGTTTTCATGATTTCTGTTTTGAATAAATGTTGAGTTTTAAATAGATAGTTGATTATTTACRAGTAGAGTGATGTAATATTCTCAGCTTAGGACAATTTCAAATCTGGGGGTGTTATATAGAAATAGGCTGCAAAACTTATGTAAGTGTTGATTACTACTTCTACTAGTAATATAATTCATAAGTTTAAAGTTTACTAATAGAATGTAGATATATCAAAAAAGAATCAAAATAATTGATACACGATTTAACATGATTTGTCATAAATGCCTACATCCATGGGACCATGTCTAGATGTCAAACACAAACCACTAAATCAAATGAGTTCGAAGGACTTATATGTCAATCATTCGACAAAAGGAAAATTTTTTAACAAAAGTAAAACTCCCTCTTTGCTGAATCTTATAGCCGTTGATAGATTCTRGAATTGTTTGATGATGATGATGAAACAGCTTTTCATTGAATGAGTAGGAACTTCTTCCTCCTCACCTTCTAAGTCTTCTCAGAGGTACAACTTCTTGATGAATAGTTAACAAATAGCACGGATAAATCAAAGCAAAAATAAGGAAGAATATTAAGTATTGATAACTTAATATTCAACCAAGAAAAAGGACCAACCCTTCTCGATTATTTCTTCATGTTGTTTCTATAAAAATCTTGGTCAAAGAGTATCACATGAAAATCCAATAGATATAGAATAATACCGGAGTTTTTAGTGACTTCCATAAGAGGAGGATTAGTCTAATAGATAAGTCCAAATACGTTTAGAATTCATCTGTCACAAGATGGACTATAATTCTAATCTTATCATGTATACTTATATACTAATCCASCTTCAACAAAACACTCTATTTAAATCTCCTAAATATTTATAAAGTCCAACTAACTATATCCTATAAATCATATACTATTTCAAAACTCGTAGGATATATTAAATCAGGTGTCGAAAATACCAAAAGTCAATGTGTTCACTTCGAAATTGTGGTTCACATGAAATTACTAAAATTCCTACCACAACCCTATGTTCTTACAATCTCTACCTTTTTTGGTTTTCATTTGAACACAAATACATAATTCCYATTTTATCATGCCAAGTATCACAAAAGAATTCAAGAGATGATAAATCCAAATATGACTTTTAAAGGCAGCAAAACGCAAAGCTCATAAATCTTGCGGAAAACAAGAGATGTATATAACAACCAACAAGTGACAAAAAAAAATCGTTTCAGCTTTTTAAGATCAAATAATGGTATTAAGCTGCAAATTTCAATAAGAAGGAGCATCAATCATCAGCTAGTAACATTAATATAATAATATGACTGCTAAATAGATACTCATTATCACCAATCCAAATATAGCTAGCAACAAGTCATACCAGAACTAACTGATCAGAACTAAATTAACCATACCATAACCAACAATAACAATATCTAAAAACCAAAATAAGAGATATAGAGCAAATTAACTGCAGTGAAACACGAAAACCAAAAGCAAAATGAAGTGTATCTAAGAGACAAGTAGCATAAACTATGGCAATTACTACGAACCACCTAACAATATACTAGTAAAAAGTTATCAAAATATATAACCCATCATAAATATATTATCAACATCCATAAATATGTTCATCTAGCTAGTAATATGCATATCCGCCAAAATATATAAATATAACATTTACTACRCCCCCTTTRTGTTYACATGAACTRCCAAAATAATATCATGCTTGCAGGATAATTAGCAATTAGCCCCCCTGGAGACTCAATCTCAATCAGCACAGATGCCATAGTCTCCCCCTGAGGTGATGCTTGAGACTTCCCCTTAACAAATGATTAGTAAATAAAAAAAAAAGAATAGAGAGGAGAGAAAATAAAAAAATAAAGCTCTTAAACCCTAGTTAAAAAACATCACAAAGAATATTTATTGAATGAGATCGAATTATAGAGGATAATTCAATGACAAAGCAAATCACTGATGATTAATAAGAACAAAAAATGACCGAAAGAATGCAATTTCAGAATATGGTCATCAACAAAGAAGTTACTAATGCTAATTATCCATAAGAAGCATATTATCAGAAGGAGTCTAAGATAATTAATAATACTAATCAAAAACCAACTACCAACTGCAAGCAAGATAGATGTGTGTAAGTGTCCTCAAGGGTATGCTTATTTTATTAGTTAACCCCTTCCCTCAAAATATTAAATGAACCCCACACCTGTAGACATGTAACATGATCACTTTCAATTCAAGAAAATATTTATTTGATTAGAATAATCTTTTTGTGATCAAGAAATAGGCACAATAAGATTACAAATCACTTTGTAAATCCCAACTGCAACTTTCACTCATGTATTGAGGTAGTCTTTTCCAAAGTAGAGCAGTTGTAGGATAGGGTCACTACATTAAAACTGCATACTCAAGTTGGCTTTCACTCTTCAATAGGTGGTATCCATTTAATCGAGGTCATGGCAGCAAGCTTGATGGAAACCAATAGATATATGATTACAAGACATTCTAGATAATACAAGACTATGTATCCAAGGACAAAGTACTTGGTTCAGAGTAGACATACATATCCTGGATGTGCTATATTCTGGAAAGAAATTTTGAACTAGAAACCAAAATATGACACACTTGAGCACACTATTATCCTTAACAAAAAAATGACTCACTATGATAAACAAAATCCAAGATACTTTCTTAAATCCAAAAAAAGTTTGGGTGGGAATATTTTTTATATTTTYATCACCCCAAATAGGACTTTTAGGAGCCCATTTCATTTTAACCATTTCTTTCTCTCTAGATGAAGTAGATGCAATTTTTTATTCATTAAACATCCTATGCACATAGGAATGTAGCTTAAAATATTTTGGTCTAATATGTTCCTTTTTACCACAAAAAATGAAAAGTAGGAATAAAGTTGGGTACCTTATAAGTTTCTTTTCTTTGCTAGAACTTTCTGTCTGCTGTCATTGTGGCCACTCTAGGTTCTACATCCTCCATACTTTGGAAGCTAATTCCAAATTTATCACCTACTGGTTTCCCCATGTGAAGAGCTCGATCAAGCGTTGAGGTCCTCATCTGAAATTTACTTAAAATATTGTTCACACCTTCCAGGTTCCTTCAATATTGGGCTAACTTGGTTTGCGTAGCAATAAGCTCTTCTTCTAATAATTTTATTTTCTCAATTAACCCACAATTATCCTTCACAAGTTGAAGGCATTTATGTGGCTTTAATTTATTTTACAACCTTTAACCACTGAGTACACATATCCTCATAAGCTGTTTGAAGGTCCTCTGCATGTATGTCTTATTGTTCTTCTTCATCCTCCATATTATTTTTGATCCCTTCTTTTTTAGTCATTTTCACCAAAAAGCCAAGAAATTTTATTCATGCTCTCTATCACAGCTTTCTGGTGATTCTTCATCACTGTCMCTCCATGACTCTTTCACAGCATGCCCTTTCTTTTTAAAAGTGTTGGCACATTCGGCTTGTATATGTCTATAGTCTTCACATTCAGTACATTGAATGCTGTTGGTCCTTTTGTACCTTTTCATTGTTTAGAGGGAAACAARTGAGACGAATTTTGAAAACCATTCCTATGTGGAGATATGCTGCCTTTGTTAGGTTGAAAATTTTTCTTGATATTCCTTCGCAAGTATTTGTTGTAATTTTTGTGAGTAAAACAATTGTATCTTCATCTAAGYTTTCCAGATTGATTGAACTGGAACTAACATCAGCATGAGTATGAGATAAGRMAACTCCCTTTTCACTCTTTACATGTTTGTCTTTGTTCCACTTATTTAAATTTTGCTCATACATTTGTAATGAACCCATTAGTTCATCTAGATCAATCTTGTTGATGTCTCGATAGTTTTCAATGGATGTAACCTTTTCTTTGAATCTCTTTGGTAGTTTGCACACGTTGCCTGACAAGTTTAGCATTAGAATAAGTTTTTACAAGAGCATAGCATTTGTTTGATAAATTACATAATTTCCATGATATCAGCAATAGATTCATTCTCAGACATCAACATATTCTCAAACTCARTTTTGAGACTCTTGAACYTTGCTTTCTTAACTTGATCAGTCCCTTCATTTTTTGTATCTAATTTATCCCATGCTTCCTTAGCAATTTCACAACTAGTAATTACTTGCATTTGTTTGAATGTAACAACATTAAATATATGCAAGGTTTTATGAGTTCCAATTAGCCTTATCTAGTTCATCATATCCCATTCGGGAACTAATTTAATATTAGTAATACCATCCTCAATAACCGAAGGGGAACTATAATCTGTAACCACAGCTATAGCTTTTAAGAAGGCCCTCATTTTGGCATTCCGTATAGGGTAATTAGTTCAATCTAAAAAAGGGAGGTATATGAGTGGAACCTCGTTCATGAAGGTCATGAAAATCATCCATCATAGTAAAAACGATAGTGTCAGTGTATACACAAAGAAATAGGTGTGATCCATAATCACAGAAAAACAGCAAGTATGATATGTTAAAATCCAATCCAAAAYGATAAGATACATATACTAAGAAGCCAAACAATCACCACTATTTGAATCTAATTCAATRGATAGATAACCTGCTCTGATACYACTTGTATGTGTTGATTACTACTTCTATTAGTAATAGAATTCACAAGTTTAAAGTTTACCAATCGAATGTAAACATATTAAATAACAATCAAGATACTTGAGCTGCAATTTAACATGGTTCAATATAAACCACCTCTGGATGTCAAACACAATTCACTAAATCAAATGAGTTAAAGGGACTTATTCATTAATCATTCAACAAAAGGAAAAACTTTTAACAAAAGTAAAAGTCAYTCTTTGCTGAATCTTGTAGCTGTTGATAGATTMTGGAATTGTTTGATGACGATAACGAACCAGCTTTTCATCRATTCAGCAGGAACTTCTTCCTCCTCACCTTCTATGTCTTCTCAGAGGTACAACTTCTTCATGAATTGTTCACAAAGAACAAGGATAATCCAATAAAAAAAAGGAAGAATATTGATTATTGATAACTTAATATTCAATCAAGAAAGAGGATCAATCCTTCTCATATATTTAATGTTGTTCTTGCAAAAATTTTGGTCAAAGAGTATCAGTGCAAAAATCTTCATCAATGAGCATAACATGAAAACCCAATAGATATAGAATAATATCAGAGATTTGAATGACTTCCATAAGAGTAGGATAAGTCTAATAGACAAGTCCTAATGGACTGCAATTCTAAGCTTATCATGTATACCTATATACTAATCCACCTTAAACAAAACTCTCTATTTAAATCTCCTAACTWTTTATAAAGTCCAACTAACCATATCCTATAAATAATATAGTATTGCAAAATTAGTTTCAAAATTAGTACCATGTATTAAATAAGGTGTGCAGCATACCAGAATTCTATGTGTTCATATTGACATTTTGATTTATATGAAATTACTAAAAATTCTATGTGTTCATATTGACAAAATTTTAAATATTGTAGTATTCAAAGTTTTTCTAAATTGGTTACCTAAGGCTCTAACGAAATTTAGCATTCGCATTCATTGATATATGTAGATTTCTAATGTTGAGAAATTTATGCTCCTTTGTAGAATTAAATTCTCAACATTGTTTTCATACTTCAATTTTATCAAATGGGTCTAACAAAAGAAAACATCTTTTGAAAATAAATTATTGAGTTATTTCTTAAATAACATTTAATAGTTAGACATCAAATGCTATTATTTCCAAATTAACATTGTCACTTTTAAAAATTTAATCCATCAATATCTATCTAAGATACGGAGGCACCCCACCGTCCCCTAAAGTCTAGTAGGGTCGAACGAGTCGCCGCTTGCCTCTCGGCAATTAGTACTATTATTACTCGAATAGATTCAATCCATATTCAAACAATGAAAGTTCAACTCAACAAGGGTACATCAGAGTAGACTAGTAGTGCTGCTCTAGCACTTGACATTCCTGCCTCTCGTTCTCGAAACCCAGTGCCTCAAGATCTGTATTTGTCACTGCAAAAAGGAAACACTATAAGCGCTAGCTTAGTGAGTTCCACACGAATGTAGTGTCAGTTTGAAAAATCAAGTTATAATATATGTTTAGGGATGGTTTTTAATAAACTAAACCATAGGTTTCAAGCATTTGATTAAAAAAGGTCCTTGATAATGACAGTAATAAAATCATTTATTTGAAAAAATGGATCACAAGTGAATTAACAGTTACCGCAGAGTAAAAACTTTGTGGGTCCTGTAATACGAGGCAACCTTGACCCGTAGACTGTTGGTACAGTCTGTGCCTATGTTTGTGACCACCCAAAAGGTTGTAAAACCTCAAGGATGGTACCTCTGACGGTTGTAATGTCACTACAGTACATCCATGCAATTGAGATTTTCAATAGAATCTGTCTAAAGGCTAGTTCAAAGGTTCTGTCAATAAACCTTTTTTACATTATATATACTATTTTTAGAAGCCTTAAAAAGCTATGACACTAGCTATTAATTACTGAGCAAATATTTTGAGTTAGTGATCTCATAAACATCATATATTGAGCAAAAACATACCATCTCTGATATGTTTACTAGATTCACCTACATCATAAATGGGCTTAAGGCTTATGATAGAACTTATACTCTTAAGGAGCTAAACAATAAGATTCAGTTCACTCTACCTAGATCATGGCAACCTAAGGCTTTAGTAATTGAAGAATCAAAGGATCTAGAAATCCTACCGGTTGAAGAACTCATAGGTCTCTACTTCCTCATGAGATGAAGTTGAAAAGATTTAATGATCAAAAAGAGGGTGAGGGAAAAACTAGAGAGGTAGCTCTTAATGTTAATATGAAAGATAGCAAGAATTCACTAGTGATGATGAAAGTGTTGATGATGAGGAAATGGCTATAATTTTGAAGAAATTTAAGAAAACTTTCAAGAAAGAAAACTTTAGAAAGAACAAATTTAGGATGAACCCTTATACTAACTCCTTTCCAAGGTTGTGTTATGAATGCAAGGAAGATGATAGTATAGTGGTGGATTGTCCAAAGGTAAAGGAAGAAAATCAACCAAACAAGACAAAGAAATATACGAAATTCAAGAAAGGCAAGGGCTTTATTGGTGCATGGATCAAGAAAGTGAAGATCAAGATGACAACTCTAATGATGAAAAACCAAACATTTGCTTTATGTCTATTCGGGATGAGATAACCCCTTCAACTTCTACTTTGAACTTATTTGATGAATGTGATATAGAGGATGATCCAAATGAATTGGTTGTTGAAATGTATGAGGAGAAAAAGTTGTCAAGGAGAAAGAAAGACATGAGAATGAAAGTAGAGAAAATAATGAATGACAATTCTACTTTGAGAAAAGAGAATAGTGACTTGATTATGTCCTTGGATAGCATGAAATTGGTTTCTTATCTTTGGAAAAACAAGGGTGTGCATAAGAAAATCAAAAGCTTATATACTATTCTTGTTAAACGTAAGAATACTAAAAAAGAGGTTGAATGAGCTAAATGCATGTGTATTAAATTTACAAATGATCGAAACAACGTGCACAAATTGCATGGTGCTCAATGACATCCCTATGATAGAAATGGGAAATGGCATAGGTTACAGACACACTCACAAGYATACATCAAACAAATTTATGAGAGCTTCAACATCTTATATGCCTAWGGTGTGTTGTACTTATTGTGGCAAAAGTGGACATAGAGTCACAAAATGCTTTCTGAAAAGAAAGACTGAGAATGGAGCAAAATCCATTTGGAGAGTTGAGGAAAATATTGCTAACCCCAAAGGACCCGAAACTATGTGGGTAGCAAAGTTCTTATCTCATCTTAGTTATGGGTTTGCAAAAAGACAAACCTTAAAGGAACTAAATGGTTCCTTGAAAATGGATTCTCAAGGCACATACGAGATATGCTTCACTTATCATGGATTTACAGCCCTTGAATGAAGGATTTGTTACCATTGATGATAAGAAGAAAGAGAAGACACTTGGAGTAGGAAATGTTGGTAAGAAACCCTTTCCCATTATTAAACAAGTTCTTCTTTTTAATGGTTTAAGGTATAACTTAGCATTAGCCAACTTTATGATAATGGTTGCTATGCGAAATTTGAAAGACACATGTGCTTTATCCTTGATAAATTAAGTAATGATRTTATCTTTATTGCTAGAAGAGTAAAAAATGTTTATCTGATGTATTTTGGTAATCTTGTTTGCCGAAATGTGAAATGTCTTGTTGTGAATAAAGATTATGGTTATCTATGGTATTGAACTAGGACATGTGAGTATGGACGTCTTGAATGATTTATCCAAGAATGATTTAGTGAGAGGTTTGCCAAAAATTAAATTTGAAAAAAGTCATTTATGTGATGCATGTCAATATGGAAAACAAATCAAAAGCTCTTTCAAACCAAAGAAAATGGTTTCCACTTCTAAACCACTAGAATTAGTACTCATGGATTTATTTGGACTCATGAGGACCACTAGTCTAGAAGGACAAAGATATGCTTTTGTTATTCTTGATGATTTCTCTAGATTTACATAGGTTTTATTTCTTCCATCATTTTAAAAAAAAAAAAATGAAGCCTTCAGGGAATTCAAAGATCCTTTTAGAAAATTGCAAAACTCCATTAAATTTCAAATGGATAACTATCAGAAGTGATAATGGAAGGGAATTTTCAAACAAGAGTTTTACAAACTTATGTGATGAATGTGGTATTATTACTCATGATTTTCCACCTGCTAAAACTCATCAACAAAATGGGGTAGTTGAATGGAGAAATCATATATTACAAGATATGGCTAGATCTATGCTTCGTGAAAATAATTTGCCAAAATACTTTTTGACCAAAGCCATAATACCTTGCTCTGTAATGAATTGTGTTTTTCTTAGGCCTATTCTTAGAAAGACTCCTTATGAMTTGATATTTGGAAGAATTCCCTCTATATCTTATTTTAAGGTTTTTTGTTGCAAGTTCTTTGTGTTAAATGATAGAGATAATACTGGTAAATTTGGCAAAAAGTCTGATGAAGGTATTTTTCTTGGTTATTCTTCAAACAAAAAGGTATATAGAATTTATAATAAAAGAACACTTATTTTTGAAGAATCTATGCATGTCATATCTAATGAATTCACTTTTTTTAAAAGAAAAAATGTGAAAACRAYGATGTAGGAACTTCTATTGACATCTATAATGACATCAAGATCAATGATGGGACAAAAATCCTCGAGAGCAAAATTCACTAACTCCAACTATGGAGAATAACAATGAGGATAGTGTGAAGAATGAAAATGAAGAGCAGATGTTTCCTAAGGAATGGAGGTATGTACCTAATCACCCTAAGGATTATATTATTGGTGATCCATCTCAAGGTGTTAGAACTAGAAGATTCTTTGTTGATAATTTTGCTTTACTTTCTCAAATTGAACCTAGTACTATTGATGATGCCTTATTTGATAACTTTTGGATTGTTGCTATGCAAGAAGAATCAAACTAATTTGACAGGAACGAAGTGTGGAAATTAGTTCAAAGATCTAATGATTATACTATTATAGAAACAAAATGGGTGTTTATAAATATACTTGATGAGATTGGTATCATTATTAGAAAGAATAGACTATGATAAGACTTATGCTCCCATAGTTAGACTTTCATCTACTTGCATGCTATTAGCTTTTGGTTGCCACAAAAAGTTTAAATTGTTTCAAATGGATGTTAAAAGTGCTTTCTTGAATGGCTTTATCAATGAAGAAGTTTATGGGAAATAACCTCCCGAATTTATTCATGAGAAATTTCCAAACATGTGTTTAAATTGARCAAAACTTTGTATCGTTTAAAACAAGCTCCTAGGGCTTGGTATGAGAGAAATAATGGATTTTTATTAGAAAAYGATTTCTGTAGAGGAAAAGTAGGCACTACCATATTTATTAAAACACATGACCATAATGATATTCTACTTGTGCATTCTATGYGGATGACATTATCTTTGGTGCTACAAAAGAATGCTTATGTAGTGATTTTTCTGAAATTATGCAAAATGAATTTGGGATGAACATGATGGGTGAACTTAACTTCTTTTTGGGCTTGCAAATCAAACAAACTAATGAAGGAATTATTATAAATCCATTCAAGTATAGTAAAGAATTGCTTAAGAAATTTGGTACGGTAGATGCTAAAGAGATAGGTACTCCTTGCAACACCACTTTGAAACTTGATAAAGATGAAAGGGGTGAATTTGTAAATGAATCTCTTTATAGAAGAATGATTGGTAGTTTACTATATTTGACGGCTAGTAGACCTAATATTATGTTTGTCATATGTTTGTGTGCTTGAATTCCATCTTGTCCTAAAGATCTGCTGTTAAACATATTTTAGATATTTGAATGGCACTTGGGATATTAGTTATGGTATCCTAAAACCAAGACTTTAGAATAAATAAGAATCATCGATGCTGACTATGCTGGATATAAAGTTTAACATAAAAGACTAGTGGCAATTGTCATTTCCAAGGACACTTACTCATTTCATGGTATAGTAAGAAACAAACTTATGTTTTTCTTTCAAACGGTGAAACTAGACTATGGTTTAAATTTCAAAGGCATATCCGCTCTTTGTATGATGCTAGAGCTATCAATCTTACCAAAAATCCTATCCAACACTCTAGAACAAAAAACATTGAGATCAAACATCATTTTCTTAGAGATTATGCGGCAAACATAGATATTCACTAAGAATTTTATAAGAGCAAATGGTCAAATTGATGATATCTTTACCAAACTATTAGTCGAGAAGAGATTTTACTATCTTAGAGGTTTCTTGGGAATTACACAATTTCAAGATTAAGCCTTGATTGCTTAATTGGTTATCTCTACGTAATGTTCCTTAAATGATGAAATTAATTGCCATTATATGATGCATAATGTGTGAATGTGGTTTGCATATCGATAGTAATAGAAAAGACATCATTCTTCTAAGATAAAGGTCACATGGAAGCAACACAGGGACTAACGAACACTAAGTACCATTCATGATTAGGCAGTAGCAAGACGGATGCCACAGGGATGCAATATGCTTCGGTAGGGCATGAATTTCCCAAGGGTTCAACTTTAAAAACATATTACATCTTACCCAAAATCATTTTTCTCCTATCTATCTCTCTTAAAACTCTCTCAAACTCAAAACTCTTCTCCTAATACTTCAAATTTTCACCAATCTTTATCATTCATATTTTTCCTACTCAATCGCCACATCGTCAAACTCTCAATGGCAAAGGCAAAGACAAAGACTCTCTTAAGAGGTGCAAGAGCACCCAACACCAGAGGAAGAGGAAAAGTAAGAGGCCAAGGTTGTGGTCAAACCAATGATAGGAAAGAGATCCTATCTTCATCAATGAGGCTGCTAAAACACTCCACACTACAATCATAGSTACACCTAGAATCATTGCCCATGGGRTATTATTCTTGACGATATTAGAGGATTGCATTGGGTGATTAATAGGCTTAGGAATCAAGGTTCGGTGTATGTTCTTACTTTGCAAACACCATTGATCCTTCYTTTATTTGTCAATTCTATGCTAATGCAACCTTCAATATTACTTATGCTAGATTGACCATTAAGGTAGATGGTAGAGACATGCAAATCATTCAAAATGTTATCAATGCCATTCTAGATGTCATCAATGCTTGTGAATAATTTTATATTAAAGGTTTACTAATTTGATGCCATTCTAGATGTCATCAATGCTTGTGAATAATTTTATATTAAAGGTTTACTAATTTGATATTTTACCATGAAGTTCGTTTCACATTTTGTCATTTAGCATCAGTAAATTAAAGAATACCTACAATTCATAATCATGAGTTCATAGGATTCAACTGCAAGGATGATGCTACATGAATAAATGGACTCAAATTCCTTTTCATTTTGGTAAATTCAGATTGGGGCCAATGTTTCACTGATATATGATCCATATAGGGTATTCTAACATAAATTTCGAGGCCCCTAACCTCCATTGTCCCTTATTTTGAACAAATATCGTGAGGTATATATGTAGATTCTTGCATTCCTATAATTTTGATAATAATTTCTCTATTATAAGATATTCTTAGTATTTGTTTCTTTTAAATCGCTATGTTTATGTGAAAATGTATTATTTTAGATTGCTTAACTTGACAGTACACTAGCAACACATGAATAAAGTTCTCTAAAATTGTTTTGAAGTATATTATACGATAAGGTTCTTATTGAATTATTAATACTATTAATGTTCCCCCAAGAAATTTATCGATAATGTGTTACACGTAATAAAGATTTTAGTCATAGAAAATGTTATTTTGAGTTTAAGAGTTGTAAATGCCTCTTTATTCTTCTTGAGGTCTTCTTAATTTCTGGATCGAGTGACACCACTTCAGCATCTTGCTTGTTCTTGTATCGCATGCAATAAGCTGCAGTCCTATTACAGCAAAAGAAAATGTTAAATGATAAAGAATTTCTCAAATAAATTAGGCAACTTTCAGAACGCACTTTAACTAATCAATCCTCGATAATGGCGCCAAAAACCTGTTTGTTTGGTTTTCTATGGTGAAAAAATATTATCAGATTTGTATTAGAAGGACATATAAAGATGTCAAGTTATCACAGTATAGGCTTAATTTAAGTTGCCTTAGCCTCAGTATTTGAAGTATTTCTGGACTCTTTGAGCCTCTTTTGACTTGTTTAATATGTGTCTTGTATTATTAATGTACCCCTATGGTGCAATATTTGTGCAAGAAACTATTTTATTTATATAAAAAAACACCTTATTGTTGTTTCGTTGGAAAACTTGATGTTAAATAGCAGTAATAAGGCATTAATAAATTCGAGTTTATTAGATTAGAGTAATATATAATTGAAGTGGATAATGMCCTCACAAGTTCTTTTGCCATCACAAATGCTCTTTTTCTTATATCAAATTACTTAATTAATCATCTACTAGTTGATAATGTATCTCACCTTTATCTTCTCTACTACATGAAGTTTCATTAAATTCCATATTGGCTTTAGCAGTAGTGTAAAATCATCAAATATTCCTACATTCAGAAATTTCAATGGCTTGCCACCTAAATTTGCTTAGGGTGTGATAAACTTAGTAGATCAAGAAATAAAACTTGAGGATTCAATTAGAATTTGTTGGACTGTAACATTATCATATTACAAGAACTTTCTCACTTTTTGTAGGGGATAGTATGAATTTTCATTTGATAAGGACCAAAAAGTGGGACAATTTTTTATAGTTAATTCCATCAAATAGGTCACTTTGTTGTTCAAGGATGCCTGAAAACATAGGCTAGTTATAACATATCGAAGTAGTGAAAACACAGCTACAAAAAATAAACCATTTGATACAACTTGCAAAGAGGCAAGAAAAAGAAAGTGCTCATCCAATTTAGTAAAAATCCAACTTGGACAAACTGCACTTCAAATTGTGAAGGAGGAAATAAAAAGCTATTGTGCATGGAAAATGAGTTTTATTTCATGGTAGATCTAGATGCAGGATATGTTGAAAATGATTAATAAAATAAATGGACATGATAGTCTTGATAATTCTGAGACAAATGTGGAATTCAAGAAAAWGGAGATTTAGTAAATAAGAATGCTATTGAAACAGTGGACTTGTGTATGAAAACATCAATCGCTAGTAATACTGATATTGTCAAGAATAACAAAGATTCAAGATCAAAAAAGTAATGTGTAACTTATGTGTGATAAAGTTCACTACGATGATTTCTCCAATAATCTTCCTCCAGCTGCTGCTTTTGTAAGAGATTTTGAAAATTGTGTAAAGGGTGATAACTTATCAAAYGTGGCCAGCCAAGCCTAGAGTTGAAAGAGGAGCGATAGTAATTTGACTCAATGTCCTAAGAGCAGCAAAAGAAATTTAAGAGAGCCACTTTTTTGTTCATCTTATGTTCAAATATTCGTCGTGAACTGAAGCTTTGTTGTTCTTCATTTCAATCAAACAATGTTTTGTATTGGCAATGTTTCCTTCATTGATAGTAGGCAACTCGTGTACTGGAGTTTACACATATAAGATTTGGTTGATAACTCACCATTAAGGTTACTTATATAAAATTAAAATAGGCAAGAAGGCGCTTGTACAATGATATAAACATGAACGGGCTAATAGGATATGGTGGGGATTGAAAGAATCGAGGGATCAAGGAGATTTTTGTGGGGTTGAAGGTGATCGCCGGATTTAACATCGATTTTTTTTTTTTTTTTTGGTAGCAAGTTTTGGTTTCAATAATATGTACGTGTCTTTCTTTGTACATATAAGCACACATACGGATACATACATACATACATATATACACACATATATATACTTATTACATGGCTTATTTACATTTAATAGAAGGTCCTAGTGCATTTAAATGTAGGTATCTCAAGCAAGTGAAAAATTAGCAAATGCCATTCATAATTTTTTTTATCTTTTATGTTCATTGACTATCTCCATCTTTCTGTCTCTCTCTCTCTCTCTCTATCTCTATCTCTCTCTCTCTCTCTCAAATTTCAAAAGGTAAAGTGCAAATGAGTTAGAAGAGCAAATCGCAAATTTGGCATTGAACATCTATGGCTAAAAGTACCTTGTTTGTCATTTTTTCCATTGATTTTTGTGAAATATGTCATGATGATAATTTTCCATTTGTGAAATGCAAAAAAGTCTAGAAATGCTATTCACAAGAAAAAACTATTGTTTTATATGAAAGTCTTCAATTAAATGAAAAACAAACCCTAATGTATATATAGGTCATAATTTGGTTTTGTTAATTACCAAAAGAATCACAACATTGTCCTCACTGAAATATTCACTGGATTGCTAGAAAATTTCAATATCAAGATGAGTTGAGTGAATAAATAAATTTTGTTATGCAGTTTGATAAGTAAATTTGCACATGGTATTAAAATTAGTGAAATTTTTTAAAAAAGAAATCCGGTTTAGCTGTCTTTTGGTGTGCAATGTATGTGAAGATCTATCTTTGTGTGGTTATCATTGCTTCATTCGAGCATTATGGACTAATGCAAACTGTATCACTTAATGTAGTAATAGAAATATAATCAATATTACCTAAAAAGAAGCACACAAATGGCCCAAGATAAGAAAATCTAATCATCTAATTAGTTTCTTCTCTCCAAAAGTGCAATATAAATAGTCCCTCACTTACATTACACACATCACAAAATTTGAAGTTTTATTGAGCTAGCAAAATTGAGACGTGTTCCTCAAACACCTTGAAACTAAAACAAGTCTTCCAGTGGTGATCGTCATCYGAAAGCTGATGGTAGAGAGAGGGGGCTTCTTCTAGTATTGATTAAATTTCATAGTTTGAGAGGGCAATTAAATGTGATGTTGTGGTATCTTTTCACATCGTTTTCTCATCGTTTTCTAGTTGTGTTTCATTTTTACATTAGTGAGTGGATAATGTGAAATTATTTGGTGAGGTACAAAATCTTTGGATGCTTCGTGCTGACGCATGGAATGCTTGTAAAAACTTTTATGTTAAAGGTTTACTAATTTGATAATCTACCATGAAGTTTGATTGTTATTTTTGTCACTTAGCGTCGTTAAATTAATGAATATCTACAATTCATAATCATGAATTCATAGGATTTCAAATGGAGGGATTTATTTTGTTCTAATAGTGTGATGCTATCTGAGTAAATGGACTCGAATTGCTTTGCATTTGGTCAATTTAGATTAGGGCTAATGCTTCATAGGCATATGATCCATTTAGGGTTTTCTAACTTAAATTTCAACTTTCCTAACCTCCCCCGTAACCAACATATATCTGGAGTTATATATGTAAATAAACTAAACCTAGATATTGAAATTCTATATATTTGAATAATAATAGCTCTACGATAAAATCTGTGTATTAATGGGTTGTTCTAAATTTTCTATTTTTAATGTGAAAATCTAATATTTTAGTTTACTTAGCTTGATTGTGCAATAGCAAACACCTGAGTAGTGTTCCCTAAATTTGTTTTGAAGTATATTATACATTAACATTCTTCTTGAATTATTATTACTATTAATGTTCTCCCGTGAGAAATTTATCGATAATGTGCAATATGTGATAACAATTCGAATATAAAAAAATTATTTTAAGTTTTAAAACAAAAAAATTATTTTATAAAGGATTTGTATTCGAAGGATATTTAAAGATGTGAAGGTGCTGCTGTATAGGCTTAATTTTAATTGCATTATCCATTTGTTTGTTTCGGTACGAGGAAATATGTATGTACAAGCGTAGTTCTTTTAAGTTGGTTTTTGAATTCCCTCAGTATTTGATGTTTATCTTGACTCTTTGGGCCTCTTTTGGCTTCATTTCATACTTGTCTTGTACTATGAGTGCTCCCCTATGGTGCATTATTTATGCAAGGCATATTTTKATTTATCAAACAAACTTATTGGTTTTTGCTGGAAAGCTAAACATAACAAGCTGTAATAAGCCATTATTCAATCAAACTTTCCTAATTTTGACTAAAATATGTAATTGAAGTGGATAATGACTTCAGGGCTGGGTCAAAATTTTGAATTTTTTTCCATCATAAATGCAGTTTTACTCGTATCAAATAACATAATCGACCATCTACTAATTGAGATTACACTTGACTTTAATATTTTCTATGCCGATACACCTTTATCTTCTCTACTACATGTTTTTTCATTTAAGTTCCATAATGGCTTTAGCAGTATGGCAAGAAAACAATACATACTCCTAGATTTTGGAATTTCAACAATTTGTCTCTGCATTTTCTTATGGCGAAAGACTTGGTAGATCAAGATCAAACTCAAGGAATCAAACGGGATTTGATGTATGTAACACTACCATTTACAAGAAATTTCTCGCCTTTCATAAGGGATAGTATAAGTTTTCARTTGAGAAGGACCAAAATGTGGGACATTTTTCATAGTTAATTCCATCAAGAGGCGTCACTTTGTTGTTCAAAGCCTTTGGATATGAGCATCTAAATAATGTTAGAAAGCATCTGCGAGTTATAAGCACTCAAAGTAGGAAAATTTTAGCTGCTTAGGTTAAACCATTTGATACAACTTGCAAGGATGCAAGAGAAAGAAACTGCTCATGCAATCAGGCTAAAATTGTGAAGGTGGAAATAAGACGTGCTGTTCAAATTTTGAACGTGTATATAAGAAACAGTTGTGCATTGACAATAAGTTTATTTGATGGTATATTGAGATGCAGGATATGTCAAAATGACTATAGAACATGCTTATATGAAGTTTCAAGCTTTGAAATGCTGCAAAATATATTCTCTACTATTGAGAATGAAATAAATGGACTTGGAAGTCCTGATACTGCTAAGAAAGGTTTGGAATTCGAAGTAGATGGGCATTTAGTRTATAAGAATCCTATTTGTTAGAATGATTACTTCTTTTAGTGAGTTACTTTATAATCATGATCAGGAATAAATAAATCAAACCATAATATAAAAGGTAGAGACATGATTTAACATAGTTYGGCATAAATGGCTACATCCGTGGGACCACGTCTAGATGTCACACACAATTCACTAAACCAATGAATTCAAGGGACTTATACATCAATCATTCAACAAATTAAACCTTTTAACAAAATAAAAAACTCCCTCTATGTTTAATCCCATAGCCTTTGATAGATTGTTTGAATTGTCTGTTGACGTATAAGATTAAACAATGTCTTGTTCTTCTTGCTAGAAATCCTTTCAACAAACTTCCCAATTCTTCTCAAGATAGGGAGAGCTCTGGATAGTAGGTTTAATCAACAGAAGGAATAAATTCCAACAAAAACCCATCGAATAAACATTTCACAACATATACTTATGAAAAAATACTAAGTCTGTCAATCTAACATAGCATGAATATTACTCTCTGTATTTGTTAAAAACAAGTCCACATTAACGAGCTTAGTTATATAGTAGATCTTGTAGGAATCAAGATAAGAGATAAATCGATCGTTAAATCTCTAAAAGATTTGGAAATACTTATCAAAAAGGAAAATTATGATAACTCTTCTATAAGGTAACCATAAGTATTGATATTCAATAATCGATAATCAAATATTTTCAGATCATGATGTTTAGTGAAAATGCATGTATTAATTCAAAAATTAAATATTCCTATGATAACCAAAACTATGTACTTACAATCTCCCCCTTTATGGTTTTCATATAAACATAAAACACATCCTGCATGAAACTTATTTATCTTAAAAAATTAATAAATAGAAAATTATCCTTCATAAATCATTAAAAATAAGCCTCAATATCTAATGGTAAACCTAAAAATGAACACCGGTAACCTCAAAAATATCCTTCATAATTCATCAAGAATATGAATCAAACATGGACACCATTGAAATAACAAACCATACAATAACTATTAGTATGCAAAATATTCATTAGTGATAGCACAAAAAGAATCTAGTAACCATAAATCAATCCATCATCAACATAAACGTCATGCAAAAAAAAAAAAAAAAAACAGCATCATATATCTATATCACTATTCCACTACATCTACCAATATATATCAAGTAACTATTACCATTAAGCAACCAAATAATATCCAGCAATATATAGCAAAATCTATCCATATGACCATTCCATAACTCCTCCTTTGCGGCTCAAATGAACAACCAAAAATGTATCAACCACGATGACGAAGACTAGCAGACCGACAAATGAATCCATATGAAACAAGAGCTCGGCCTGACGGAGGAGCAGTGCTATGGATGATAACTGGAGAATCACCTCCAGAAGATGTAGGGCTAACTATTGAGGATGCAGGAAGCTCTCCTGAGAAGTTGGAGGGTCAGAAGACACAAAAGTAAGAAGAGGAGATTTAGGCAAAGGCACGACCAGTGAAATACTAGCTAGAGGATGTAAAGTAGCTTGAATATCAGTCAATTTAGAAAGGATGTATCGTTCAAAATGTGCATGGTGTTGTTGAAGTTGCATGTGGCTTTGCTGAAGCTGTGCATGACTCTCTTTAAGACTAATATGGGATTGTTGTAATTTGTCAAACTCTAAAAACATTTTATATTTCCAGTTGTTAGGAGGATAAACTGGTGGAATTGGTCGAGTAGAAGACAAATCAAGAAAAGATTGCTAACCTCGTGGAATCCTATAAGTTTTTTAGTCCAGTGTTTACACACTAAAATAAATGTCATTAGGAGAAGTCTTTAAACTCTGACTACTAGTGAGGCAATGGATCAAACAAGTAAAAGGTAGAACTTGCTTATCACTCTCACTTTCAAATTCCCTCAAAATCCTCTGAAAAATGAGAGATACCAAACCTAACTCATACCAGTCCTTATAGCATACAGAAATTTAGCCCTATCAACCTTAATAGTAACACTATGCCTAGAAGGCATCCAATTGGATAAGGAAATTTGATGAAGAAATCTATAAAATGTTGTAAGACAAGTAATAGACAAAGCACWAGAATCAGGCCAAGCACAAATAGAGTTACCACTTAATGTACTGATTATTGCAGACATRGAGCAATGACCATCAATAGCATTCTCAACAGGAGGGATATGTAAAGCAGAAGCAAYGACTGAAGGACTAAATATAATCCAATTACCCTGAGAAAACAAGGAATAGGGAATCACCTAGGGATTCAATATTCTTGTCCCGATGAGTATAGAATTCGYGAATTAATATGGCAGAAGGTCCTGCAGTAATAGTTCTATCCCAACCTCTTTGATGTAACAGATTGTGCAAACTACTTTTCCCAAAATCATCAACATCCACAAGAAGTTTGGGAGTTACTAGCACGAGGTTCCTTACAGACTTGTTGAGGAGAAGTGTTTTTCGGTTGGAAGGTCTTGAAGAAGCAGCTGCAAGGTCACTAAGTGGAACTTCATCATCAGTGGAAGAGAATGCCAGGGAACTCAAGGAATCATGAGGCATTGCAGACTGCTTCCAAGATAACTCGGGTAGAGGAGAACGCCATGATACAGAGACAATGGGAATAGGTTTGATGCAATTCGATTTTCGATGATGCATGGAACCAGAGATAGACAGCGCCAATTTCTCATGCCGAGGCTATGATGCGGTTGGTTGCAGTACTTCTGCCGGCAAAGAGGGGGTCGGTTTCTTTCCTCGGCAAGATGGTGGTACTGCAGTGGAATTGGAGCTGACAACTAGAGTGAAGAGGATGGAGCAGTGATGGCACAGCGTGTACACACCATGGCAGTTGGAGGGCAATCCGACAGACATCGATGGTGAGTGAAACTTGAAAAGGAAGATTCCGAAAGAAGAGAAGAAGGAAAAAAAAGAAAAGAACCGAATTATTATTTTTCAAAATTGTAATGAAGTCCTAAATCTTTATAGGATATCGCAAATGAATCTTCAAATAAAAATATTTTGCAATTTAGTGCATACATTCATAAAACTTATGCAAATTAGTTGAAAAGAAAATAAAGACTATAATTAAGTCTAGAAACTTATAAATAGATGCATGAAACTCCCTCARCTTAAAATGCATTTATCTTAACGACCTAATTTGTTTTTTAAAATCAAAATTATCTTTGTGGAAAACAATAAAACATCCAGAGGAGTTTATATTCCAATAAAGAAAATCAAATAGAGAATAATGCAAAGCAAGACTAGAAGTAAGTCATAACGAGTTAAAATTTATAACCAAAAGATATAGTATTTCAGATTTAAGATGACCAATGAATATTCCTAAAGCCAAATATATCATGAGATTGATGCAGAACAGAGAAGATTTAAAAGAAAGACACAAGTATAGGATATAGATCACCACTTCAACCATGAGATATAAGTATGTGAATGTGTCCTCAAGGGAAAATATAATACCCCTTCTCTCAAATTAAAGTAAACARTTGTCATGAAATATTACCAATAAAATTTTTAAATAGAGATATAATGAACAATTGTTCAAACACTCAACATATTTGTCAAATTGTGACTTTCACTCAAAAATTGTGGTATCCTTTTCCATGGTAAAGTAGTCATAGGATAGGGGCCACTACACCAAAACTACTTACTCAAGGTGGCTTTCACTCAACAAAAAGTGGTAGCCATCGAGTGAAGTGATTTATAGGCAGTGGTAGAACTATTATCAAGTAGAGTGTCCCCTAAACCTTCCAAGTAAAGCATGACTCTCAATAAGCAATGGAAAATCAGAATAATTAAGTCATTGTGGGCACACAGAAAAATGAAACACCACACACAGAGGAAAATAATTTGCATCTAAAGTATAACATGAACCAATGGTACACAATGATTCAATAAGATTTCTTCACATTGGTGAACAAACTCCAATGGATTTCCTTAAATCTAGAAAAATATGAGATGGAAGAGCTTTTGTGAAAATATCAGCTACTTGATCCTTAGTAGAAACATGTTCATTGCAAATGGTTTTATTTTCAACAAGATCACGAATAAAGTGATATCTAATATCAATATGTTTAGTGCAAGAATGCTGAATAGGATTTTTTGACATGTTAACAACACTAGTATTATCACAATAAAGAGTGATGGTTTAATGAGGAATACAATAATCATTTATCATGTATTTCATCCATAAACGTTGAGTACAACTACTCCCTATTGCTGTATATTCTACCTCAGCTGTGGACAAAAAGATGGAATTCTAACTTTTACTATGCCAAGGGAATAGATGTACATCCATATAGAAACACCCACTTGAAGTAATCTTCCTATCATCCATGTTTCCAGCCCAATCTGCATTACTAAAGCTTGCTAATATAGAGTTAATATCAAAAGAGTAATATATTCCATGTTCACGTGTTCCAACAATATATTTAAGAATCCTTCTAACAACAGTAAAATGTGATTCCATAGGATTAGCTTGATATTGAGCACACACTTCTTCTACGATAAAATATATAAGGACAGCTTGCAGTGAGATATAATAAGCTTCCTATCATACTTCTGAATAGAATTGGATCAACTTTTTATCCTTTTCATCCTTTCCTAGATGAACAAAAGTTCCCACAAGTGTTTTTGTAGCTTTTGCATTCTCAAGACCAAATTTTTTAATCATATTCTTTGCATATTTTGTTTTAGAAACAAACATGCCTTCTTGCAGTTATTTTATTTGAAGACCTAAGAAGTATGACAATTCCCCTACCATGCTTATTTCAAATTTAGTTTGCATGAGGGTAATGAATTCATTAGTATGTGAAGTACATGTGGAACCAAAATGTATGTCATCAATATACAATTGATCTACTGTAATTCCTTGACCAACATACTTAGTGAGTAGAGTTTTATCGGAGTTGCCTCGTATATACCCATTATCTAGGAAAAAAGTAATTAGACAATTATATCATGCATGTGGGGCTTGTTTTTAATCTATACAATGCTTTGTGAAGCCTTTACACATACTCTGGATGATGTGGATCCTCAAACCCTTTGGGTTGTTCCACATATGCATCTTTTACATCCATCTGGTACAATTTGATATTTAGATAACATAAAACAGCAAATAAAAGTCGAATTGACTCAAGAAGAGCTAGAGGAACAAATGTTTCTTCAAAGTTGGTGCCTTCGACTTGGGTGTATCCTTGCGCAACAAGTCTGGCTTTGTTTCTTACAACTTGACCAGTTTGATCTGTTTTGTTTTTTGAAAATCCATTTTGTCCCAATACCATTAGCATGTGATGGTCTTGGAGTGAGACTCCAAATGTTATGATGTTCAAATTGCCCTAATTCCTTTGCATTGTTGCTATCTATAATTCATCTTGAAGTGCCTCTTTTGCTGTTTTAGGTTCTATGGAGGAGATATAGCAAGAATTAGTAGTTTCATTTGAATTTGTTTTTCTTCTATTTACCATAGTCTCTTTAGGATCCCAATGACTTTTGTCAAAGGATGAACCTTTTCTATCCAAGATGGTGGTCCTTTACACTTGCATAACTGTTTCTTCTTCTGTAGATTGATTATCTATCTYTGCTTCTTCATCAATTGTATTGCTTTTGCCATCATTCGAGCAGAATCATCTTGCTYAGACATGATTATGGTCACACTGGGTTCTGTTTCATCTTCAGATATAGTCTCTGTAAATTCTTTATCATAACAAAAATTAATAATCTCAAGTATCTGTCAAGTTTTGGATAAAATATACTCTATATGCTCGGCTATTTGTAGAGTACTCTACAACCATTCCTTCTTCATTTTTAGCGTCAAGTTTTCCTAAATGTTCTCTATCTCAAAGTACACAACACCTRCATCCAAGAACATGAAAATAAGAGAGATTAGGTCATCTTCTTTCCACAATTYGTAGCAATTTTGTTTTACTCCACTCTGAAGATGTACTTGATTGATAATATAGCATGATGTACTAATGGCCTCTGCCCATAGCCACATAGGTAATTTATTTGCATTTAAGATCACCCTAGCCATCTCTTGAATAGTTTGATTCTTTCTTTCCACAACTCCATTTTGCTGTGGAGTTTTGGGAGTTGAAAACTCATGAGAAATACTTTGCTCACTGCAAAAGTTAGTGTATGAAGAGTTTTCAAATTTCTTACCATGCTCATATCATATTCAGACAACTTTGGCAATTTTGTGCCCCTATTCTGCTTGTAACCTTAAGCACAGTGACTTAAMTGCATTAAAAGTGTCAGATTTTTCTTTAATAAAGTCAATCCAAGTAAACCTAGAAAAATCATCAACACAAACATAAACATACTTTTTTCCTCCAATGCTTTTAGTTTGTATTGGTCCCATGAGATTCATGTGTAAAAGTTCTAATGGGTGTATTGATGCCAAATGCGTAGTTAGGGATGTTTTGTCTTAATCTGCTTATCTAGTTGATATGGTCAACAAACTTTATGGATATTGAKTTTAACTTCAGTGACTCCCCTAATTGCATCATTTTTTAATAGGTTTGAGATGTCTCACTAATTTAAATGACCCATTTTGTGATGCAAAACTTCTGCAGCCTCTATAGTGGATTTGTGACATATAATTGAGGAATTTAAGAGATAGCARCTATCACCAGATCTTTCTCCATTTACTATGCTTATTCCTTGATAATWGAAAACTTGACACTTGTTCAAAGATAATAGTATGTTCATYATCACGGACTTGGATTATGCTGATAAGATTTACTTTTAAACCTTCAACATAAAGTACATCCTTCATAGTTATAAGTCCTTGCATGGTTAGAGTACCTTTGCCAAGTAGTTTTTCCTTTTTACCATCACCAAAAGTTACAAAATTATTAGTAAATGGTTTAGCATTTGTTAATAAATTTAAATTTCCAGTCATATGCCTAGAATATCCACTATCAAAGTACCATCGATCAGAACTACAGATAAGTAGTGATGTATGTGCAACATGACAAGTAGTTGCCCAAGGTATCCATCTAGTTTGAATCACGTGATTTTTCCTAAATGTAGGCTTTTCATCATGAAACATTCTATGCATATAGAAACATAGTTTATACATAATTTATAACATTTTGGCCTAATATGTCCATTTTTACGACAAAAATGACAAGTAGGAATAAATTTAGGTACCTTATAGAGTTCTTTTCCTAGTTGAACCATTTTATTTGCAGCTAGTATGGCTACACTTGGTCCCGTGTGGTCACTTTGGAAGCCAATTCTAGGTTTGCCACCAATAGGTTTCCACATGTGAAGAGCTTGATCAAACATTGAAGTGCTCCTCTGAAATTTTTCTAAAATACTTTTCACACTTTCCAAATCTTACAATGATTTAGCCAACTTAACTTGAATTGTAATGAGCTCTTCTTCTAAAGATTTAGTTTTCTCAATTAGCCTATGATTGTCCTTAACAAGTTCAAAGTTCTCYATTTGCGTGGCTTTTATTTGTTTTATAGACTTTAACCACTGAGTATACATATCTTTATAGGCCTTTTGAAGGTCTTCTACATCTATGTCTGATTGTTCTTCATCCTCCATACTAGATTTTAGCACTTCTTCTTTCAACATAAAAGCCAAAAAATTTTGTTCATGCTCACTATCAAGATTTTCTGATTCCTCATCACTATCACTCCATGATGCTTTCATGGCACAACCTTTCTTTTCAAGAGTGTTGACGCATTCAGACTGTATATGCTAAAAACCCTCACATTCATTACATTGAATTCTGTTGGACTTTTGTATTCTTCTCATTAKTTTGATGGAAGCAAAGAAGAAGACTTCTGAAAAACATTCATGTGTGGAGGGGTGCTTCCTTTGTTAGGCTGGAAATGTTTCTTGATATTCCTTTGCAGGTATTTGTTGTAATTTTTTTTGAACAATGCAAAATTGCATCCTCATCCAAGTTTTGCATATTGATTGAACTTGAAGTATTATCACCATATATATAAGATAAGGTAACCCTTTTATTATTATTTACCTGCTTGTCTTTGTTCCATCTATTTAAATTCTGCTCATATTTTTATAATGAACCTATTAGTTAATCCAATTCAATCTTGTCGATATCTCGACATTTTTTAATAGATTTAACCTTTACTTTGTATCTCTTTGGAAGTGAGCATAAAACTTTCTTGACAAGTTTAACATTTGAGTAAGTTTCACCAAGTGCATAACATTCATTTGATAAATTACATAATTTTTCAGGAAAATCAGCTATAGATTCACTCTCAAACATAGACATATTCTCGAACTCAGTTGTAAGACTCCTTATATAACACCCCGAATTTTACTTTTATGAATTTTTGTTTGATCTCGTGAAATTGTGTGCCAACTAGGGTTGGACATTTTATATGTGATCAATATTTTAAGTCGTACATTTAATAGGTGAGGAAATATTRTCCGTGTCGAATAAGAGTTATCGTTTGGTTAAAGGCTCGACTCGTGGGCCTATTTATTTGTTAGTCGGAAGTTGGGCTTTTTATTGAAAGGAAGCCTATTATATTAAATTTATGAATTTCAGGTTAAATTTGGATGGGAAGGCCCGAAGGGTTCCAGTTACAGCCCAAAATATAAATTAAAAAAGAAAAGAAAAGAAAAGAAAAAGAAAAAGAAAAAAACCCTAAAAGAAACTCTCATCTTCTTCCTCCCGCCGCCGCCGCTGCCCAAACTTCCTCCCGTCACCTCTTCTTCTTCTCTTCTCGCCGTCGTCACAGTTAACACTTGTAATGGCCGCCGCTTGCTGTACTAGATTTCGGAGCCGCTCGAGACACGAACGGACGCGACTCGGCCAGGCCGTGACCATTGCTGCTCGCTGAGCAACTGCGATGGACATCCCTGCTGCCAGATCCATTCATCGCCAGCTCTCTCTCTTCCTCTCTTGTTGTTCAATTTGGTCATTCGGTGGGTTCCCCTGCTTGGGTGCTGAATCGGAAGGCGAGTAATCAAAAGGAAACAACTAAGGCTTTGGTTACCGGTGAGACGATTTCCAGAGGCAATTTTTGTTGATTCCAGCAGCAGCGACACAGACCTGCATAGATCGACGATCTGTTCTGCTTGTCGAATCTTCGCGTGCTGCTCGYTTCRACCAGAAAATCCTTCGCCACTTGAATCGAAGCTTTACCAAGCTGCCGGCCGATCTGTGCACGTCATCGCTTCAGCCCAGCTGTTCGCTAGACCACCTGCGCTCGCCGCCAGCTGCTCGTCTGTTGCTTGTGGTTTAACCAAAAAAGGGAGTTTCCAGATTTGGAACCAGCAATAGCTTGGCGCTATTCGGTTGTTGCTCGCTGACTCTCTCCCATCGCCGACCAGACCTTGCGTCGATGCTGTTCTGCTCGCAGTTGCAGTTCGCCAGAAGTCAACCAGAAACATTGCCGGTATTTGTTTGGCCAAGAACAAGGGATATCACCAGGCGCCCTGTGCCAGCGCCCAGTGCCCAGCAGCACCAGGCGCCCAGCAAGTGCCCAGTGCCAGTGTCAGGCGCCCAGCAGGTGCCCAAGAGCACTGATGCCCAGACACCCAAGCGTCCAGACGTTGTCGGCGCGTCGCTTGAGTGCACGCTCAAGGACCTATCGCCATTCCCGAGACATTTGGATATCGTGAACTTAAAGGTGAAAATGTTAATACATGATAYTGAAATTTTATGACTTGTACATAATTATGCCCTAAAGTGAATTGATGAGAGAACATAGTTAGATTTATACCTGAACTAAAGAATTTAAATTGTAACATTAAGAAGACATGATAATTGGTAATGTGGGAACTAAGAATGGGTTAATAATTAATAAAGGACATTCTTGAATTAAACACATAATACCGAAGTTGGGACGATCGAACTAAGTAGACCCTCTTTCTGTAATCAACTAGGTCATTTCAAGGCCTTACGTTGAGATCGATTGAAGGAGTCCACTTCGCAACTTAAGTAAGAACCCGTTTATGTAAAGGACTTCGAGTAAGTAATCCTCACATCTCATTAATGTTATGAATGAATGAAATTGAACGGTTTTGGTTGCTCGAATATGTTGTGTATGGAATTGTATGATGATGTGTGTATAATTGTGAGGAATGTTAATGTGTTCATATTCTGTAGCACTTTTATATCAAATGATATGCTATTATGATTCATATCTTGTGCTATTTGTTGAATGTTATGTTATATAYGGATGTAAGCATTTCATGTCATGAAAACGTAATTAGAATTCTACATCACATTTGGCATGAGCCATTCACACACTTAGAAAGTGAATGGTCTAGGAAATGGAATTTTAAAGGAAAATGTGAAGTTTTGAAAATGCTAAAGTTTTGGAAAGGAGTGTAAACCTAGCCATGAAGGATGTGAGTGGGAAATGGGGCGTGGAGGACCGGTGCACTCGAATCGACCCTCTAGGAGGGAGGTAACGATTCACCTCTGGGAGGTGAAGAGAAAAAGGAAAAGTAAAGGAAGAGAATGTAATCGGGTTCCAAAGAACAAATGGCCCACTGCAGCCTAATGGCTAGGCGTTGCACTCTAGTGAGCTCACGAATGAAAGGAAATGGAATGTTTTTACAGTAAGCAAATTTTGAAGGAAAGTTGTAAAGAAATTTTGAAAAGAGAATGTTCCGGAAAGTTTTTCACTTGAAAAGGCGAAATCTTAATGTTCCATGATATGTAGGACATGTTCATGTATTCGTGCATGAGGTTACTTACTGGGCTTTTTAGCTCATTTCTTTTTTCTTATATTTCATTTTAGATGATATGTAACTAGATGGGGTGAGTCGATTGTGGGCGAGCTACGATAACCAGGAATTGATTTTCGAATCGATTTATGTAATAATATATATTATTTTTGAATGGTTTAAATTGTTGAGACTTTCGCTGTCTTCATTTTCAAATAAATGTTGAGTTTTAAATGAAAATTGATTATTTATGTAATAAGATAATTATATTATTTTTTGAATGGTTTAAATTCTTGAGGCTTCTGCTACTTTTGTTTTGAATGAATGTTGAGTTTTTAAATAATGGTTGAATGATGTAACATTCCCAGGTTAGGATAATGTTCCTAATCTAGGGGTATTACACCTTAATCTAGACCTTTTAACTTGATTCGTTCCTTCATTTTCTATTTCTAACTTATCGCATGCTTTTTTAGCAATTTCACAAGTAGTAATGACTTGCATTTGTTTTACAGTACCTGCATTAAATATCGCATACAAAACTTTAGAGTTCCAGTTAGCCTTATCAAGTTCATTACTATCTCATTGAGATACTAATTTAACAATGGTAATTCCATACTTAGTGAATGAAGGAGGACTATAGCCTGTAACTACAGAAGTGCAAATAATTTCATCTATAGGCTTTAAGAAAGCCCTCACTCTGGCTTTCCACGTGGGATAATTAGTTTCATCTAATAAGAGAGGTCTATGGGTGGAACCTCCTTCATGAAAGTCTTGAAACACATCCATATAAAAAAAGATAGCAGAGTCAATGTGTGCAGACAGAATCGGATGTGTTCACACTCAAAGAAAAACAGAGAAAAAAATAGGATGTATAACAAAACAATCCAAATGATTATCAAAATACACTTATAAGCCAAACAATCAACACTTTTCAGATCTAATATTATGCAAGAGTAACCTGCTCTGATACCACTTGGTAGAATTGATTACTACTTCTTTTAGTGAGTTACTTTATAATCACGATTAAATATAAATAAATCAAACCATACTATATAAGGTAGACACACAACTTAACATGGTTGGGCATAAATGGCTACATCTGTGAGATCACGTCTAGATGTCACACAATTCACTAAATCAATGAGTTCAAGGGACTGATACATCAATCATTCAACAAATTAAAGCTTTTAACAAAATACAAAACTCCCCATATGTTGAATCTTGTAGCCATTGATAGATTGTTTGAATTGTCTGTTCATGTAAGAGATTGACCAATGTCTTGTTCTTGTTGCTAGAGATCCTTTTAGCAATCCTCTCGAGTCTTCTTAGGATAGGAAGAACTCTCGATAGTGGATTGAATCAGCAGAAGGAATAAATTCTAGCAAAAACACATTGAATAAACATTTCACAACATATACTTATGAAAAAATACTTAGTATGTCAATCTAACATAGCATGAATATTACTCTATGAATTAATTCAAAAATCAAATATTCCTACGATAACCAAAACTATGTACTTACACTATTGAAATAGTGGACTTATGTATTGAATCAGCAATCGCCAGTAATACTGATATTGTTAAAATAATAATGATTCGAGACCCATAAGAAATGTGTAACTTGAGTATGATCACGTTCACTATGAAGGCCTCTCAAATGATCTTTCATCAGTTGCTGCATTTCTAGGACTTTTTGATAATTGTGTAAAGGGTGATTGTAACACCCCRAATTTTCCTTTAATAAATCCGTTGATTTTATGTAAAATGTGTGCCAGCTAGATTGGACATGTAATCGTTGGCTAACGGTTTGGCTTATAAGTCTATTTAATCGGTTAGCCGGAAGTTGAACCTTTAACGGAAATGAAACCATTATATGTAAATCCGCCGCGGCCCTTCTTCCACTCTTGCGGAACTCGCCGTGCGCTCTCTTCTCCCACCTACTTGCGATCCTTGCCGCCGTCCCCTTCTCTGTGCGGTTCTGCTTCTATTCTTCCTCATACAGAGACGGAAAAGACCATAATAAATAATAATAATTAATAATATCGGTAAAATAAGATCAAGGATAAATAGATACAAGATAAAAATTTCGTGTTTAACTGGCAACCGTAAATTAATTAACGTCTCGTAAATTGGTTTGGCAT
>MEJB01000106.1:453209-512872 GCA_001752375.1 Rhazya stricta
GTTCGCTAAAAGTCGCGTATCTATACAAGTAAATGTATTCATTCTTTTATGTGTTAAACAAAGACACATACAATTTCTAAGGCGGGTGTTGGCTGGTGGAGAGCGCGCATGAATGGAGTTAGATCAGATGAATAGTAGGTTGGACGTTATTCTGAACAATATATTCTTTGTCCTTACTCGATTTTTTCGAGTCATCACATTAGAGTACGCTTCAGTTTACGCGCCAAATCTTATACAGGATGTACACTGTAAAGTTTCAAAAAACGAAAGGATAAATTACATATTTTATTCTATAGAAGGTATTAGAGACGATATAGAGACTTGATTATATACTATAGAAATAACGATAGGATAGTAAGGACAAGTTGTAAAGTGCGATGTGTAATCTTCTTGAAAATGTAAGGAAAGCAAGCAAGCACTCGAGTGATCTCACATTTCGGATCGCGGTGTATCGATACGTCACCCGTAAAGAATAAACCTTCTGGGCTAAAGTAAATGATGGCATCTTGGCGTTCCGCCAATTAAAGTAAGAAAATTTGAAATAGAAAATTGAAGTAAGAAAAATTGAAAGTATGGATTGGGAGTTCTCCCATTCCCAGCCCACGCGCCTCAGCCGGTGCCGGGGTAAAGGGTGAGTGTGTTCGGAAAACACCGATTTTTGAAGTTGTTTTTAAATTATGAGATTTTTGATGATGTTGTTTTTGAATAGTGTAAAAGCCTTCCGCTGTATTTACTTTTAAACGAATGGTAGCTTATAAATAGATAAATTTTTATTTTCGAACGGAACGACGTAATATTCCCGGGTTAGGACTGTTCCTAAACTGGGGGTGTTACAGTGATAACTTATCAAATATGATCAACTGGCTCTAGAGTTGAAAGAGGGTCAGTAGTAATTTGATTTAGTGTCTTTAGAGCAGCAGAAGAAATTTAAGTGAGCCACATTCTTGTCATCTTATGTTAAAATATTTGACATGTGCTGAAGCTTTGTTGTTCTTCGTTTGAGTCAAACAATATTTTTAATTGGCAATGTTTCCTTCATCGGTAGCAGGGAAATCCTGTACTGAAGTTTACTTATATAAGATTGGGTTGATCACCCACCATTAAGGTTACTTATATTAATTTTAAATTGGCTAGAAGGTGCTCGTACAAGGATATAAACATGAATGGGGCAAATAGGAAACGGAGGGGATTGAAGGGGCCGAGAGATCAAGGAGAATTTTGTGGGCATGAATTTAATCACCCAAGTTAATATTGAATTTTTATTTTTTTGGTTTATTATTTTTGCGCAGGTTTTTGTTTCAATAATATGTGTATGTTTTTCTTTGCACATATATGCACACATAGGGATACATACATACACAGATATTTATGTATATAGTACATGTCTTATTTATACCTAAGAAGGTCCAGTGCATTTAACTCTAGGTATCTCAAGTAAGTGAAAAATTGGCAKATGCCGTTTATAGCTTTTCTTTATCCTTTATGTAATACCCGAGATTTCTTTTTATGGATTTTTGTTTGATCGCGTGAAATTTGCGTGCCAACTAGGGTTGAATAATTTTCTATGTGGTTAATGTTTTAATTGTACRTTTAATAAATACAAAATTATCGTGTTTGTCGGATTAGGGCCCTTGGTTGGTTAGAGACTCGACTTGTTGGGCTTATTCGTTTTCATTCGAAAAACTAGATTTCTATCAAAAGAAAAGCCTGTTGAATTTAATTTAAGGAATTGGATTAGTTACGGATGGGAAGGCCCGAAACAAATTTGTGTTAGGGCCCAAGTTAAAAAAAAAAAGGAGAAAAACCTAAAAACCCTAAATCTTCTTCTTCCTCGCCATTGCCGCCGCCACCCAAACCCTAACCCACCCTACCCGCCGCTACTGCTTCTCCCTTGCCTGCCTGACGCCACTCATCGTGGCCTTTCTTTTCTCCTTCTCCTCTCTCCCTCTTCTCTTCCCTTCTCCCACAGCCGGCACTTGAAGTGGCAGCTGCTCAAGGGACGTCGCTCGTAGCATTGCCAGTGCTCGATTCTCGGAGCCGCGACCAAATCTGCTATCAGATCTATAGCTGCTCAGAGAAGATCGGCAACGTGACCCGCACAGCCACTCCTCGCTGATGCTCGTCATCCATCCTCGGCTGTTGCTCGTCACWACTTCTGATTAACCGCGGCGGTTTGCTGCATGCCAGAGSCGCGAGATCGCGACCGGAGAAATCCATAGCTGCTCGAGACGAAGCACTCCGCCCAGATCTGCCATCTTCATCTTCTCTGCTTGCTGTTATCTGGCTTGACGATCACTGTTGGCATTGCTTTGCGACTGGACYGAGTGTCTTCTGTGGTGGAGTTGCTATTGTTGGTATTTACAAGCCTTGTTCTTCTAACATGTTTGTGGGCTCCCCCGACATTTGATTTATATCTTAGTTTTGCTCATTTTCGTACATGTCTTGATGCAATATTTATGCAATAAATTGTCTTTATTTATSAAACAAAAGCGTTGTTGTTTTGCGGGAAAGCTAGATTTTACAAGCGGCAATAAGGCATTACTCAATCAAAGTTTACTAACTCATACTAAAATATGTAATCGAAGTGGATAATGACTTCAGGGCTGGGTTGAAATTTTGAATTTCCTTTTGCAATCATAAATGCACTTCGACTTGTATCAAATAAAAATTATAATTAACCATATACTAATTGAGATTATACATAACTTCTAAATATTCTATGTTGGTGCACCTTATCTTCTCTACAACATGAAGTTTCATTTAAATTCCATAGTGGCAGCAGTAGTACAAAAACACATTAAATATTCCTACATTTTGAAGATTGCGAATTTGCTTAAAATGTGAAAGACTTGGTAAATCAAGAAATCAAACTCAAGGATCCTGATGGGATTTGAAGAAGTTTGAGGAGAATTTTCTATATTCTCATTGGTAATAGAGCATGTACATATATGCAAACAGATGCCTCAATCTAATCCTTGAATTAGGAATTACTATCAGCTAATTAAGGTAAGATATCCTAGGATAATTATAGCTATAAATACACCTCATATTACTTCTAAACATTTGCTACACAAATCATCAATCCCTAATTTATAGGATATACATAATTTCTTAGTCGTTTAGCTTGATTTTCTACACTCCTTCGCAAGATTGATGTATATGCTTGTTAAACCAAGTCTAATACAAAACTCATTCAAGTTAGAATGATGAAGAGCTTTGTTAATATATCAGCTTTTTGGAATAGAGAAGGAACATTTCTTGGAGAAATTACTTTCCTTTCGATATTCTCGCTAATGAATCTCTATGGTAGATTAGGTTCTTTACATTGGATATGGCTGATTGACTATCACATAGCATCTCTATAGGTCCATTCGTACTCATTTTGAGTTCAGCTAGTAGTCGTTCCAGCCAGATCCCTTCACAAATCCTATGAGCTAAGGCAAGGAATTCAACCATGGCACTGCTGCGGGCAACAACTTGTTGCTTCTTACTGCGCCATGTGATAAGATTACTGCATACATACGAGTAGTATGCAGAAGTTGATTTTTTATTAGTAGGAGATCTGATCTAATCTGCATCTGTGTAGACTTGGAAAGATCTATTGAGTGTTTTTTCGAACATTAGACCCTTTCCAGGGTCTTTCTTGAGATATCTTAGGATTCTATAGATTGTTGCCATACGCTTCTTGGAGGGATTGTTCAAGAATTGGCTGACAACAATAACTACAAAGCTTATGTCTGGACAGGTATAAGTTAAATAGATTAACTTACCACTAACCATCGGTATCTCTCTTTGTTAATGGTTTTTTCTTCTAGTTGAGTTCCCAATTTGGAGTTAGGATTCATAGGTGTTTCAATTGGTTTACACCCAACCATCCCAGTTTCCCTCAGAAGATCTAGAACATACTTCATTTGAGAGACTAAAATTCCTTTGCTTGATATTGTCCTTTTCATTCCGACAAAGTACCGTAGGTATCCTAGGTCCTTGAGTTCAAATGTTTTGGACAACAAGTGTTCAAGGTGATCAATTTCTTCTCCATGGTTTCTAGTAAGTACTATGTCATCAACATATACAATCAATACCGTGATCCTACCTTCCGTTCAGTGGTTTACAAATAGTTTGTGATCAACATGGCATTGAATGTAGCCATCTTGTTTTAGTACCTTTATGAATCTGTCAAACTAGGTTCGGCGTGATTGTTTAAATGTATATAGTGATTTGTGGAGTTTGTACACTTTGTTCTTTGTGAAGTCACTCTCAAGAACAGGGGGTATCTCCATGTATACTTCTTTTGCAATATCCCCATTCAAAAATGCATTCTTCACATCTTTCATTTCAATATAAAAAAATAATGATGCTTAAACAAACTGGCATTTTTCCTTACTTTAATGAAATAATGGCCAGTTCTGATGTTGCTACATAGATAGGAGAACCTGAACAGTGTTTAGCTTGGCCACTAGAGCAAAGGTCACCTGGTAATCAATTCCATAGGACTGAGTAAAACCCTTGGCCACCAATTTGGAACTTGAACCTTTCAATACTATCATATACTTTGTGTTTGACAAAAAATATCCACTTGCACCAAGTATGCATTTTCTAAGTGGAAGAGTGGTGGGGATGCATGTTCCATTTTCCTCAAGACTCAAATTTTTTCTAAGGTGACTACTTTCCATTTTGGCACTCGTAGAGCTTCATGTACAGTGTTGGGAATCTGAATCTGATCTAGGAATGAGACAAAAGCTTTCAAATCAGCAGAGAGATCTGCATATGTCATGTAATTTCGAAAAGGGTGTTGCGTTTACATGAGCTTGGTACATGAGCGGACTCCTTTCTTTTTAGCAATAGGTATATCAAGATCTCAGTTCCATTCCATAACCTTATGAACAAAAAAAATCTAGATTAATTTATGCCTTACCTTGTGGTTCTTCAAGACTGATTGGGCTTAATTCAGACTCCTGGTTCTGCTGAATTTCTATAGGCTGCTCTAGAAGAGTTTTTGGATTTTGCTTTCTCCTAGAGTAGACCATAAGCTCTTTATATGAAATATAAGTGAGATTCAATGTTCTTGACTCAGAATATTAAGTGTAGGTTCAGATTTAGTTTGTGGGTGTTCTGGTAATGTTAAGACTGATAGCTCTATTACATTAGAACTTGGCGTAGGTGTGTGACCAGCATTCAGAGGATTTTGTAATAATGGAGTAGGAGAGACTATGGGAATGAGATTGTTAGTGAGAGAGGGCTAGTCCCAATTTAGTTATTCATACTCATTGTTCTCCSCCTGAATTACAAAATTAGGTATTATGGTTTATCTTCAAAAAAAGATACATCCATGCAGTGGAAATGTTTCCTGGTATGGGGACAATAGCATTTATATCCTTTCCTGATAGAAGAGTAACAAAGAAAGATGCATTTTGTAGATCTAGCGTCCACTTTACCTCTGCATTATGAGTGTAGGTGGACAAAGCTGTGCAACCAAAGATCTTGAGTGGGATTTGAGACACAAGCTGTGAGTGAAGGTAGATATCAAGAAGGGTTTTCAATGGATTTTTAAAATTTAGGATTCCTGAAGGTATTTTGTTTATGAGGTAGGTTGCAGTGACTACAATTTCACACCCTTAATCTTTTGGGGACATTAGATGTAAATAACAAGGAACGAGCAACTTCAAGTATGTGTCAATTTTTATGTTCTGCCAACTTCAAGGAACTAATAATGGAGTTAGAGAAATCCCTTGCATTATTAGTTTTAAAAACTTTAATATTGGCTTGAAATTGGTTTTGGATCATAGTATGAAAGGTTTGGAAAATTTTACTGGTTTCAGATTTATCCTTCATAAGAAATGTCCAGCTTAACCTTGTAAGATMATCACTAATAATAATAAGAACCACCAAATCCTAATGATATTTGGAAGTTTTCATGGGCCTATATATCTCCATGAATGAGAGAAGAAAGGGTGAGATGGTTTATATGGTCACGGTGAATACACATTTCTAGTATGATTGGATAATTGGCAGACTTCACATTTAAAAAACTTGAAAGTTTTTTTGTTGAATAATCATGGAAATAAATGTTCAAGGTACACGAAATTTGATGACCTAATCGGTAGTTCCAAAATCATTATTACACTATCCTTATTGGACTGACTAAAGGACTTGTGATGACTAATAGGCTGATGAGGACTAACATGAAGAGCACTATGTCTCAAATTTATTGGAGATTTATTGACTTTGAGAAGATATAAGCCTGCACAACGTTTAGCAGTTCCAATCATCTTCCCCAAATCCAAGTCCAGGAATTCGAAAGATATAGCTAAGAACATAGTTTGACAATTTTGATCTCTATATAACTTGCTCAAAGATAGTAAATTGTAGTCAAGATTAGACACAAATAGGACTGATTTGGAAGTAATGGATTATGAGAGATGTATAGTGCTAGTTCCTGTAGAGCATGTTTCATCAGCTATACGAATAGCATGATAATCTTGACATGGTTGTAAGACGAAAATAGTGAAATATTGCCTGTCATGTGGTGGAAAGTGCTAAAGTACACAATCCAAGAGGCTGAAGGTGTTTAAGTAACATGAAATGAAAAGTGTCATTACCTCAATTTGATACTGTCTTGCATCTGTTACTGAGAGAGTGGTAGGTTGATGGGCCTTGTTGATTAGGTTTTGAAGCATCTCAAGCTGATTCTTGGTGAATGGAACTTGATTTGAAATCCTTCTGTAGAGGTAGTATTTCCTCGACTTTCATGATCGCCTGATGTGTATTTGGGCTTCCAATCTGATGGCTTGCCATGCAGATTCCAATAGGTTTCTTTAACATGGCCTCGCTTTCGACAATGGTCACATTAGTTCTTCCTCTATAATACTTGTTGTCTCCATGACTTAGAGGAGTACCTTGGGCAGCAGAGGATGTTGGATTAGGAGCTGCAGGGTCATGCTCGTGGGCAACAAGAGGTGAGTCTTTCAAAGCAGAKWGACCATCTGATTTTTCCATTGTAATGCATGTTCCAATATCTTCTATACGAACTCTAAAAAATGCCTCAAAAAGAGTTGGTAGAGGTTTTACTTTTTCCATCATAATGCTTTGCTATTCTCTTCTATACGAACTTCAGAAAATGCCTCTCAAAAAGTTGGCGGAGGTTTGATGCMAAGGATTCGGCCACACACCTCATCAAGAGATTTGTTGAGGCCCATAAGAAATTTGAAAACACATTTGCTTTCTACAATTTTCCTGAAATAAGTACTGATATTAGGTCACTTCCATTCATCTCATTCGAAAAGATCCAATTGTTGCCAATGGCGAGCGAGGGTTGTGAAGTGATAACTGATGTATTGCCTTATCTAAGATCATGCGGGATGCTTTTAATGTGGAAGAGTTCAAAAGTCTTTTCGCTGCTGGAGAATGTGTCATAAGCTGCATCCCAGATTTCCTTTTCAGTACTATAAAATAGAAAGTTTTCACCAATTTCTGGAGTCATGGAGTTGATTAGCCAAGACATTACCACTTCTTTTTGGCTCTTCGGACATTGAAGTTGAGTTATCTAAATTTTGCTGAGTAGCGGCTCCAATGAGGTAGTCATCATAGCTTTGACCACTAACTAACATCATGACAGATTGGGACCATTGAAGATAATTTATCAGTTTATGGCTGAATGAAGTTGTTTTGAGATGGGATMTGCTGTTCAAGGTCCGAGAAGGAGTGGAAGAAGTTCCAATAACTGAAGAAGTTTGTTTAGAATCTATCATTGATGACAAGGAAGAAAATTATTGAGTATTTGAGAAAAGAAGAAGATGGTGCAGTCCCGGAATGTCGACTTGGTAATAGACTAACGGCAGCTAAAGAGTTAGGTCTAAGAGTTTTGTTCTATACCATGTAAAAGTTTGAGGAAAATTTTCTGATATTCTCTTTGGTAATAGACCATGTACGTATATGCAAAAAGGAGGCTCAATCTAATTCTCGAAATTAGAAATTAGTATCATCTAACTAAGATAAGATATCCTAGGATAAAGTACATAATTTCCTAATAGTCTAGCTTAATTTTCTTGAGGATTCGTTGGATGGTAACGTTATTATATTACAAGAACTTTCCTGCTTTTCATAGGCATTTTATGAGTTTCAGTTGATAAGGACCTAAAGTGGGACATTTTTTATAGTTATAGGCCATTGGATGTAGCAACTTTGAAAGAACCAGCTGRGCATGGACAATGAGTTTTATTTGATGGTAGATCAAGATGCATGATATATTGAAAGTGGCTATAGCACATGTTTATATGACTTTTGAAGCTTTAAAGTACTACAAAATATAGGGTGTGGTACTGTCAATGAAATCAATTGACTTGGAAGTCCTGATAATACTGTGACAAGTGTGGAATTTCAAGTAGATGGAGATTTGGTAGATAAGAATCCTATTGAAACAGTGGACTTATGTATGGAAACAACATTCTCTAGTAATGATGATATTGTTTAGAATAACAAAGATAACATGTGTGCGTTTTGTTGTTTATTATTTTGGGGCAAGTTTTGTTTTCAATGATATGTGTGCGTGTTTCTCTTTTGACATATAAGCATCCACACGGTATATACCTACATATTTATCTATATATTGCAAGCCTTATTTACATTTAAAAGAAGGTCATCGTGCAATTAATTGTAAGGATCTCAAGTAAGTGAAAAATAAGCAAATTCCATTTATAGTTTTCCTTTATCCTATATGTTCATTCAGCATCTTGGTCTCTCTGTCTCTCTCTCTCTATCTCTYAAAATTCAGAAGGTAAAGTGCAAATCAGTTAGAAGAGCAAAATCTCAAATTCAGCATTTAACATCCATGGCTAAAGGTACCTCACTCATTATTTTTCCCATTGATTTTTGCAAAATATGTGTTCATGGTAATTTTAAATTTGTGAAATGCAAAAGGTCTAGAAATTCTATTTACAAGCTAAAAAATATTTTATATTAAAGTCTTCAAAGAAAAGAAATACAAACCCAAATGTAGACGTAGCTCATAATTCAGTTTTGTGACTTACCATAAAAACATAACATGGTCCTCACTAAAATCTTCTTTGGATCTTTACAAAGCCAATATCAAGATGAGATAAATAAATAAAATACATTTTTTTATGCAATTTGATAAGTAAAATTGCACATGGTCTAAAATCATTGTAATTTCCAAATTTTAGAAAAGAATTCTATTTTAATTGTTCGTTGGTGTGCAATGCATGTGAAGACTTTGTGGGTAGTTTTTAGTTGCTTCGTTTGAGCATTATGGAATAATATAGAATGTGTCACTTAAGGTAGTAATAGAATCTTAATTAATATTATCTTAACAGAAACATGCAAATCGCCCAAGATAAGAAATTTTAATCATATAATTTGTGTCCTGTCTTACAAAATGCATTAGAAATAATCTCTCACTTACATTACAAACAATACAAAATTCAAAATTTTATTGAACTAATAAGCCARTGATGTGTTCCTCAAACACCTTGAAACTAAAGAGCAAGTCTCACGGTGGTGATTGTCATTTTAAAGATGATGGTATAGATTGGAGGCTTCTTCTAATATTGATTAAATTTCTTAGTGTAAAAGGAAAATTCACATGTGTTGTTGTGCAGGGAACTATGTTTATTTATCAGATGGGCCTCTTTTGGCTAGTTTCATATGTGTCTTTATTATAATGCACCCCTTTGGTGCAAACAAACTTATTATTATTTTTTTAATCAAAAAGCTAGATGCAACTAGCGGTAATAAGGCATTACTCCAATAAAAGTTTACTAAACGGAACTAAAATATGTAATTGAAGCGGATAATGACTTTAGGATTGGATCAAAATTTTGAAAGCTTTTTTTTTTTAAGTTTTTTTGCCATCATAAATGCAATTTTACTTGTAGCAAATTACGTAATTAACCATCTAATAATTGAGATTATACTTCACTTTTAAATTGGCTTTGTCGATGAATCTTTATATTCTCTGCTACATGAAGTTTCATTTAAATTACATAATGGCTTTAGCAGTAGAGCAAAAAAGCATTACACATTCCTACATTTTGAAAGTTTCAAAATACCTCCCAAATTTGCTTAAAATGTGAATGATTTGGCAGATCGAGAAACCAAACTCAAGTATTCAAGTTGGATTTGTTGGATTGTAGCCTTATCATATTACAMGAACTTTCACTCTTTTCATAGGCGAGGGACAATGAGTTTTATTTGATGGTAGATCGAGATGCAGGATATGTTTAAAGTGGCTATAGAACATGCTTATATGACTTTTTAAGCTCTAAAATGCTGCAAAATATATGCTTYGCTACTATGAATGAAATAAATGGACTTGGAAGTCCTAATAATGCTGTGGCAAATATGGAATTTCAACTAGGGGATTTAGTAGATAAGAATTGGACTGAAACAGTGGACTTGGTATGGAAGCAACAATTGCTAGTAATAATGATATTTTCAAGAATAAGAAAGATTACATGTATGTGTTTTTTTGGTTTATTATTTTCGTCCAAGTTTTGATTTCAATAGTATGTGTGTGTTTCTCCTTTCACATATGTGCAMCTATACAGATACATACATACATATTTATTTATATATTACATGCCTTATTTATACTTACAAGAAGGTCATAGTGCATTTTAACTGTAAGTATCTTAAGTAAGTGAAAAACAGGCAAATTCCATTTGTAGTTTTCCTTTATCTTGTATGTTCATTTACCATCTCAGTCTCTCAGCCTCTCTGTCTCTGGAAATGCAGAAGGTACAGTGTGAATTGGTTAGAAGAGGAAATTGCAAATTTGGCATTGAACATCTATGGCTAAAAGATCTCAGTCGTCATTTCTTCCAATGATTTTTGTAAAATATGTCATGATGGTAATTTTCAATTTTTGAAATGCAAAAAAGCCTAGAAATTCWATTCAGAATCTAAAGAAATTGTTTTATATGACTACAAAGAAAAGAAAACAAACTCTCATATACATATAGGTTATAATTCAGTTGTGTTACTTTACTGAAAAATCATAACATGAACTGCACTAAAATCTTCTCTCAACCTCTCAAAGTTCAATATCAAGATGACATGAATGATATAGTAACATTTTACCTCGTATTACACTAAGTTTGATTTGAAATGATTAATTGTAGGGTTTTCATCTTAAATACAAGAAAAGTGCAAAAATCAATTTTAGAAGAGCTGAAAGTGAAATAATGAATCCAAAGGAGTATGGGATCAAAACGTAATTTACAGAAGCTAAAAATTATAAAAAATGACTAAGTTTTGAAGATAACCAATCAGGTGCCAGTTTGCCCTTAAACCGGTGCTAGTTCAATGCCATTTTTCATGCTCTGTTTTCCAGAACCCAAAATCGGCACCTGTTTGGTCCAAATCAGGTGTTGGTTTAGTCGTTTAGGTTAAAATCCATGTCTGTTTAAGGCAATCAAGCATCTATCGAGCTTTTTGTTTTTTCTATAAGTAGTGCATCTTATGGGCAATTTTAGAAAGTTTTAGTTGCTTGAAACACTATTCTTTTCATAGTTTCCGAGTAGTTTTCGTGACAAAAACCTGGAGGAAGCCATTGGAAAGCTTGAAGACTTGTATTCAACCAAGATTGCTSAAGGATTTGTTTATTAAATCAATTCTTTTTTAGGTTTTACTCAATCCCTTGGGATAAAATCGCTAATTCCAATTCACTGAAGTCATTTCCCAATGTGAATTAGATTMATTGAAAATGTATTAATAATCTAAGAAATTCTCCGATTTCACTAACTACRGTTATTTACTATCGAAAACCACCCAAAAGGAACTGATTCTATCCCTAGGTGGATCAGTACTAATAAGTCATCATTGCCTAAGTCCCACTCAATTAGTTCACCTCCCGGCCCTTCTGAATTGATTTATGAAATCAATTTCTAGGCAGCTTATCCATAAAATGTATTAAGAAAGTCACAATGATAATAAATAACTCAACTAGATCGGGCATCAACAATAAAAGCACAATAGTGTTTAACCCATTACAAAGAAGTCAACTCAAGTAACCTTAACTAATACAAAATGTTTAGCCTAAGAAGCTCATGAAATCCGTCATAGAAAGTACAATAAACATGTTACAACCAAAGATTAGAAAACAAACATATTTATCTTGTATGTTCATTTACCATCTCAGTCTCTCAGCCTCTCTGTCTCTGGAAATGCAGAAGGTACAGTGTGAAATTAGGAAAATTCGGTAATTTTGGTATTTGAGTAGAAATCCTTGTGGGATCGACCTTGGCTCACATGTTATATACTTTTTGACAATAGTATACTTGTTAGGTTTGGAATGAATAGAGTTTTTGACCATCAATTAATAAATAAATAAATATTGTTATGCAATTTGATAAGTAAAACTACACATGGTATTAAAATCAATGGATTTYYGAATTTTAGTAAAGAGTTCCTTTTTAATTGTTCTTTGGAGTGCAATGCATGTGAAGAGTCTGTGGAGAGTTTTCAGTTGCTTCATTCGAGCATTATGGACTAATATAAAATTCATCACTTAAGGTAGTAATAGAAATTTAATCAATATTATCTGAATAGAAACACACAAATGGCCCAAGATAAGAAACTTTAATCATATAGTTCGTGTCTTTTCGTCAAAAATGCATTATAGACAGTCCTTCACTTATATTACAAACATTACAAAATTYGAAGTTTCATTGAACTGGCAACAAACCAAAGATGTGTTCCTCAAACACCTTGAAACTAAAGAGCAAGTCTTTTGRTGCTYACTATCATTTTGAAGCTGACAGTATAGATTAGAGGATTCTTCTAAMATTGATTAAATTTCTTAATGTTAAAGGAAAATTGACATGCGCTATTTCGGTGACATTGTAGATTTTTTTCTAGTTATATTTCAATTTTACATTAGTGAATGGAGAATGTGGAATTAATTGGTGTGGTGCAAAATCATCAGATGCTTCTTGCAGATGCATGGAATGCTTATCAAGAATTTTATATTAAAGGTTTACTAATTTGATATTCTCCCAGGGAGTTTGTTAATTTTTTCATTTTGCAGCACTAAGTTAAGAGTATGTATAATTTATAATGATGTATCCAAAGGATTTCAATTGGAGTGATTTATTTTGTTCTGATCGGGTAATGCTATGTGAGTAGATGGACTCAAATTCCTTTGCATTTGGTAAATTCAGATTGGGGCCAATGTTTCACTGATATATGATCCATTTAGAGTATTATATTATAAACTTCAACTCCCCTAACCTGCATTTCCCCCCATCTAGAACATATATCTAGATTTATTTATGCAAATTGAACCTATATCTTGAACTCCTATATTTTAATAATAATAGCTCTATGATAAAATATATGCGCATTAATGGTTTCTTCTAAATTTTTGTTCAAATCTATCATTTTAGTTTACTTAGCTTGACTGTGCACCAGCGAACACGTGAGCAATGTTCAATAAATTTGTTTTGGAGTCTGTTATACATTAAGGTTCTTCTTGAATTAATATTACTATTAATATTCTCCATGAAGAAATTTATTGATAATGTGGAAGATGTTATAAAAAATTTAGAGATAAAAAATATTATTTTGAGTTTAAAAACAAAAAGAATATTACAATGTGAGGGATTTATATTAGAAGACATTTAAAGATGTCAAGTTAGAAATGGTAGCTATCAAGAATGAAACTCATGAAATAATTTTAAAACTCAAGAACCAAATATGCGATTCACAGACTGATATGAAGTTTTTAAGATTTGCAATGACCACTAAGTCACCATTGAATATTATGAAACGAATGAACAACAACTAAGATTCTGGATTCAATGATTCAATGCTTGGAATGATTACACAGACACTGGGACATGATATTTTTGTATAAAAAATTCATGCACTTCAACACACATAGGCAAGTATCATCAATCATTGTAACTCATTGAGCAAACAAATTCCAATAGATTTTCTTAAATCCACAAACATTTCATTGGGAAATGCCTTTGTATTTTCAACATGACAACTGATTRGATGCTTGGGCTTAATTATAGTTGCCTTAGCATTTTGTTGTTTCGGTACGAGGAAATTTGTATACACAAGCCTAGTTCTTTTTCCCTTAGTATCTGATGTATATCTTGACTCTTTAGGCCTCTTTTGGATCATTTTTGTACGTCTCTCTTATTTTGCATGCACCCCTATGTGCAATATTTGTGCAAGGAACTATGTTTATTTATCAAACAAACTTATTGTTGTTTTTCTGGAAAGTTAGATCTAACTAGCGATAATAAGGCAGTGCTCCATCAAAGTTTACTAAGTTGGACTGAWATATATAATTGAAGTGGATAATGACTTCAGGGTTTGGTAGAAATTTTGATTTTTTTTGCCATTGTAAATGCTTTTTTATTGTGTCAAGTTATGTAATTGATGATCTAGTAATTGATATTATACTGTACTTTTAAATTGGCTATGTCGATGCACCTTTATCTTCTCTATTACATCAAAAAGTTCAATTTATATTCCATAATGGCTTTAGCAGTAGTGCAATACTTCAACAATTTGTCTCCCAAAATTTGCTTAAAGTGTGAAAGATTTAGTAGACCAAGAAATCAAACTCAAGGATTCAAGCTAGACTTGTTGGACTGCAACATTGTCATATTAGAAGAATTTTATCACTTTTCATAGGCGATCGAATGAGATTTCAATTGATAACAACCTAAAATTGAGAATAATTTTTATAGTTAATTCCATTGGGAGTCGTCACTTTGTTGATCAAGGCCTTTGGATGTGAGCAACTTTCAAAGAAAATGTGCAGTTCAAATTGTGAAGGTGGAAATAAAAAGCCGTTATGCATGGATAATGAGTGTTATTTGATGGTAGATCGACATGCAGGATATGTTGAAAGTGCCTATAAAACATGCTTGTATGACTTTTCAAGCTTTGAAGTGCTGCAAAATATATGCTCTGCTACCGTGAATGAAATAAATGGACTTAGAAGTCTAMATAATGCTTTGACAGGTGTAGAATTTCTAGTAGATGAAGATTTAGTAGATAAGAATCCTATTGAAATAGTGGACTTGTGTATGAAAATAGAAATCGCTAGTAATACTGATATTGTCAAGAATAACAAAGATTACATATTAGTGTTTTTCTTAWTATTTTTCTGCAAGTTTTGATTTCAATATTATGTTTATGTTTCTCTTTCCACATATTTGCACCCATACAGTTACATACAATACATCCATATTATCTATACATGCATGTCTTATTTATACTTAAAAGAAGGTCATCGTGCATTTTTAACTGTAGCAATCTCAAGTAAGTGAAAAATAAGAAATTGCCATTTATGGTTTTCCTTTATCTTGTATGTTAATTTACCATCTTGGTCTCTCTAACTCTCTCTCTCTATCTCTCAAAATTCAGAAGGTAAAGTGCAAATYGRTTATAAGAGCAAATTGCAAATTTCGCGTTGAACATCCACTGGATTATTTGTTAATTGGAATTTTGTATAAGAGATATGGTTCAAAAGTGAGGGATCATAGGAACATTTTGTAACTGACCTTGCCTAATTTGAATAAGTAGAACAAGTTATAACCCAGATATGAAACTGAGATAGATTTGGACTTAATAGGACATCACTCACATTAGCGACTTTTTGTACTTCCAGAAAATACCGAATTTGCTAGAATCACTTCATGTAGGAATTTTAATCCTTTTGGGCACTGATATTCACTTTATAAATTATCCAAACTTTGGGGCTGAACCAAAAWCCCAGTGTAATGCTAAAAGGATAGCATAGCGGATTTATTAGGAATATCATTACATTTCTACTTTAGGAATACATCCTTTAGAATATTACTCGAAGATACATGTGCCACTTGATTTTAGGTTTCGAGCGAATTTTAGAAAAGYGTGGACTCGGGTGAGTCCCCTTGAAATCGTTTTTTGTATAAACGCATTTCAAATTTGTTTTGAAAGCTTCATAAAATATTTCTCCAACATTTGAAAATATTTTTATGAGTTCAAGAAAAGCTTGTTTTACTTGCATCTCTATTACGAAAAGAGCATGAAAACAAGCAAATGTGATTTGGCATGAACAACAGCACTTTTCACTTTTCCAAACAAAAAATTATTTTGCTGCTATTGAAAGTACAAGACTTGCTTGAAAACACTTCTTATTGAGRAGTGCCTTCGGCATCATAGGATGCTAGATTAGGAGTTGTAGGGTCATCCTTATGGGTAGCAAGAGGTGAGATTTTGGGAGCAGAGAGCCCATATGATTTTACCATCATAAAGCATTTTTCACTTTCTTCTCTACGAACTTCAGAAAATGCCCCTCGAAGAAATGGCAGAGGTTTGACACCAAGGAATCGACCACACTTCTCATCAAGAGATTTATTGAAGCCCATAAGAAATTTGAAAACATGTTTGGTCTCTACAATTTTCTGAAATAGGMATTGTCATCAGGGCATTCCATTCATATGAATCGAAAGGATCCAATTGTTGCGAATAGTGGGTGAGATGTCACTTTGTTGTTCAAGGCCTTTGTATGTGAGCAACTTTCAAAGAAAAAGTGCAGTTCAAATTGTGAAGGTGGAAATAAAAAGCACCTCTGCATGGAAAATGATTGTTATTTCATGGTAGATCGAGATGCAAAATATGTTGAAAGTGGCTATCGAACATGCTCATATAACTTTTGAGGCTATGAAATGCTACAAAATATAGCCTCTGCTACTGTGAATGAAATAAATGGACTTCGAAATCCTGATAATGCTAGGAYAAGTATGGAATTTTAAGTAGATGAGGTTTAGTAGATAACAATCCTATCAAGGCAGTGGACTTGTGTATGGAAACAACAATCGTTAGTAATACTCACCTTCTCCAGAATAACAAAGATTACATGTGTCTTTTTTCTTTTATTATTTTTGTGCAAGTTTTGGTTTCAATAATATGCGTGTGTTTTTCTCTTTTCACACAGAAGCACCCATACAGAATTATGCACACATACATATTAATCTATATATTACATACCTTATTTATACTTAAAAGAAGGTCACCATGCATTTAAGTGTTGATATCTCATGTAAGTGAACAATAGGAAAATGCCATTTATAGTTTTCCTTTATCGTATATGTTCATTCACCATCTTAGTCTCTCTCTCTCTATCTCTCAAATTCAAAACGTAAAGTATGAGTCGGTCAGAAGAGCGAATCGCAAATTTGGCATTGAACATCCATTGCTAAAGGTACCTCACTTATCATTTTGTCCATTGATTTTTGCAAAATATGTCATAATGGTACTTTCAACTTGTGAAATGCAAGAAATTCTAGAAATTCTTTCACAAGCTAAAAAACTTGTTTTATTTTAAAGTTTTCCAAGAAAAGAAAAACAAACACTAATGTACGTGTAGTTCATAATTTAGTTTTGTTACTTACGAAAAAATCATAATATGGTCCTCACTAAAACCTTCTTTCTATCTTTAGTCAATATCAAGATGAGATGAATAAATAAATAAATAAATTTTGGTATGCAATTTGATAAGTAAAATTGAATGTAGTATTAAAATCGATGAAATATTTGAATYTTTTAAAAGGAATTTCATTTTAAATGTTCTTTGCTGTGCAATGCATGTGAAGTGTCTGTGGCCAGCGGTCAGTTGCTACATTCGAGCATTATGGACTGATATAGAATGCATCACTTAAGGTAGTACTGGAAACTTAATCAATATTATTTCAACAGAAACACACAAATGGCCCAAGATAAGAAATTTTAATCATCTAATTGGTGTCTTTCTTTAGAAGTGCATCATAAATAGTCTCTCATTTACATTACAAACATCACAAATTTAAAGTCTCATTGAAGTGAAAAACCAGAGATATGTTCCTCAAACACCTTGAAACTGAAGAGAATGTCTTTCGACAGTGACCGTCATTTTAAAGTTGACGGTATAGATTGGAGTGTTCTTCTAATTTTGATAAAATTTGGAGTGTTCTTCTAATTTTGATCAAATCTCTTAGTGTGAAAGGAAAATTCTAATGTGCTATTGTGGTAACATTGCATATCTTTTTGTAGTTGCATTTCATTTTTACATTTGTGMGTGGAGAATGTGAAATTTACTAGTGTCCTGCAAAATGATCGGAAGCTTTCTATAGATGCATGGAATGCTTGTTAAGAATTTTATGTCAAAGGTTTACAAATTTGAAATTCTCCCATTAAGTTCATTTGTTGTTTTTGTCATTGAGCATCATTCAGTTAAAGAATATGTACAATTCATAATGGTGTATTCAAGAGATTTCAATTGGAGGGATTTATTTTGTTGTCATTGTATGATTCTATGTGAGTAAATAGACTCAGATTCTTTTGTATTTGGTAAAGTTAGATTTGGGCCAATGTTTCACTAATATATGATCCATTTAGGGTATTCTAACAAAACTTTCAACTATCCTAACTCTGAATTGTCCCCATCTCCGATTTTTGTTAAAATCTATTAATTTAGTTTACTTAGCTTGATTGTGCACTAGGAACATGATGGAGTTATATTCTACATTATGTTATTCCATTACATAATTAGTTTCTTGTCAAGTTTCTTATATGATTTACCTTGTATTACACTGATTTTGGTTCGAAATGATTAATTGTAGGATTTTAATCTTAAGTACAAGAAATGGGCAAAAATCTGTTGTAAAAGAGCTTAAAGAGGTGAAATAACAAAAGCAGAGGAGTTTGGGATCAAAGCGCAATTTTCACAAGCTGAAAATCATAAAAAATTGGTTAAGTATGGAGGAGAACTGCATGATGCGCCAGGTTTAGGGCAATCAGGTGTCAATTCAAGGGACCAAATTAGGCACTTATTTGGTCTATCCGGCCTTAGACCAGTGCTGGTTCAAGCAAAATCAAGTGTCGGTCCGACTCTTTTTAGGGTTTTTTGTGTTCTTCTATGAATAGTGCAACTTATGCCCAATTCTTGAGACTTATAGTGGCTTGATGTACTCTTTTTCTCGTAGTCTTAGAGTAGTTTTAATAAGAGGAACTTATAGGAAGCCATTGGAGAGCTTGAAGGCTTGTATTCAACTAATATTACTTAAAGATTTGTTTTCATATCGGTTCTTTCTGCTCTAGTCTTTGGGTGTAACATGTTTATTATACTTTTTATGGTGGATTTGATAAGTTTCTTAGGCTAAACTTTTTGTGTTGGTTAGGGTTATTTGAGAAGCTGATTTCTTTGTAATGGGTCAAACGCTATTGTGCTTTTATTGTTGATTCCTAATCTAGTTGAGTTCTTTATTATCATTGTGGCTTTCTTAATGCTTTTGGTGGATTAGCTACCTACAGATCAATTTCATTATCAACTCGGATGGATGGGGAGGTGAACAAATTTATTAGGACGTAGGCAATGATAACCCATTAGTATTGAATTGACTAGGGAGAGCATCGATTCCTTATTGGTGGTTTCCAATAGAAAATGATCGTAGTTGATGAAATGGGGGAATATCTTAGATCTTTAATACAATTTCGATTAATCTAATTAACATAGGGATGTTTTAATTAATTGGGATTTGGAATTTAATGCCAAGGGATTGTGTAAAACCTAAATTAGGAGATTTTATCATTAACAGTTAGATTATATTTGCGAATTATAGCAATTAAGGTGCATTTAACTTAGCTCATTATAGAAATGATTCGAATCAATACCATAACSAACCTATATAGATCTTTTAAGATATAAGTAATTAAATTTCAGGATAGAACCTTTTAGATGACTTCTTGATTTCTAGTTATTAGTCTAATTCAATCACATTCGACAGGTTTAAATTAGGAAAATTCGATGATTTTGGTACTCGATTAGAAATTCTTGGGGGATCGACCTTGATTACTTTCTTTCTACTTTTGGACCCTACTATAGTTACTAAAAGTAGAACGTAATCGAGTTTGTGATCATGAAATTTTTGGCACCATTGCCATGGATTTTTTTAATTGATATCATATACTTGTCAAATTTCCTWGAGATTAGACCATTTTCTTTTTTTTAATGTTTTATTTGTTCTTTTTTTTTTGGGTGTTTTGTTTGCCAAGATGAAATCTCCCTCTTTCAGGAAATCCTGCCACCTACTTAATTTAGCATGATGAACTTTTTGGGAAGTTGAGCTAGAGACTATAAACTAGAACTTCGTTCCTTCTTTTCACTTTTTTTCTATTCTCTTCTTCTTTTTTCTCTCATTGCTAATTCATTTATTTTTTATTTTATGTTTTAGTTATTTTCTTTTATAGGAGTTTACCTCATTCTTGGTCGAATTCTAAAGGAGGAAACATTATTTACAATAAGAGAAGTGTCTTTCACCTTGCTTTTGTGGTTCTTTGATTAACATTGAGGACAACCTTATGTTCTAAATGGGAGGTGGAAGAATGGATTCTTCTTTTTTTTCCTTTATTGTAATTGTGTGCCTTTATTGCTTTTTCCCCAGATTTTTCAAAATGTTTGAACTTTCTATGTTATTTATTTACAATTTGTAATGATATAACACAAATGAAAGACCATTTTGTTTGGCTTGAAGATTTTAGTATTAATCTCATTTATCCAACTCTTTCGCTTTCAAGCACAAGTAGCCTTTATTTTGTGAACAGTTATTGTTTGACACACTAATGGAGTAGCTATGATGATTCATTTAGCACAATCACTATTGAATTTGTTTTTGTCACTCTTTGAGGTGAAATAGAAAGATGACTGTTATTGACACAAGAATGAAAGTCTTAGGCCTTCTTTGGATCATTAGAGCCTTTCACTCTTATCCTTTCTATATTATATCCTCAGTTCTGTTTTTGAGCCTATRAATCTTATTTTTCTTTGATACACCCTTTTATGGCTTATCTTTGTAGATTTGCATATATTTTTCCTTTTCCATTGTAAGAGAATTGATGCATCTTTTCTTGTTTTGGGATTGAATGGAGTTCATTGAATGCATATTGAGAAGATTGAGTTGGGGTTGATGAAAGGAGTTAAGGGTTAAGCTGTTCTAAGGTGAGCGACCGATACAGTTCAAGAATATCAAGGCTTTCCATTTATCTTTACTTGCAAAACACGGGTGGCAGTTACTCCAAAACCCCAATTTGTTGGTAGGGAGAGTGCTGCAAGCAAAATATTTTCTTGACTCGAATTTTCTAAATGCAAGATTTGGGCGACCTTCCTATCTTTGGCATAGTATTCGGGAAGGACGCAGCCTGTTGGAACGAAGACTTCGATAGCGTGTGGAGTGTGGCAATAGGATTCCTATTTGGATGCTCCCTGGCTAAGTAAGCTATATGACTTTCGAATTACATTTTAGAACCTCTTCCTCCCAAAGGATATGYTGGTAAGCACCCTAATATCCCAGAACCCACAATGATGGAATATGGGTTACTAGAGATTTTTTTTTCTATGAAAATAAAAATGATTATAAGGAGATTATTAAGTTACCCTTCCCCCATGAGCCAGAGGATGATATTCTCATTTGGCACTATGAGAAGTCTGGAATCTTCACTGTACAATCGACTTATCATATGGATATGGGATATCTTAACAGCAAAAAGGGTAACTAGTGGGCATCCTCCTCCTCTGAATCGACTGATTATGTATGGACAAATATATGGAGGCTACAGGTCCCTCTCAAAGTTAGGGTATTATGCTGGATGTTGTGCCAAATAATCCTCCCTACTCGAGCACAGCTTTTGGCATGGTTTTAGATTGAGAAGGTGAGCTGCCCATTCTGCTTACCGGTGCTCGAAACTGAAGTTCATCTCTTTTTGGAGTGTAAGTTCGGAAGGAAGGTTTGGCTATATGCGAAAATTGATTTAAAGTGGGGGATGGTGGCGGTTGAGAATATGAAATGAATTTCTAGTCAAATTGATGTCGAATCTGCAGCTCATTAGTTGGGAGATGGTTAAGAGGGCAGTTATGATTTTGTAGGGTTTGGGGGGAGAAATATAGGAGGGGTTTTTAGAATAAAAAAGCTCTTGCTGAGGCTATTRTGGAGAAGGCAGATAACTTACTCAAGGAGTTTAAGTAAGTCTGGGGGACAATGGAGATTTTCCTTTGTTACCGAGATTTGTGGCTCGCCATTAGCACCAAACTATAAGATCAATACGGATGGGGCATGTAAGGATAGACATGCAAGCGTTAGGGCTATTGTATAGAACCTTAGAGGGGAGGTAGTAGGGTCTTTGGCCGGACGATTTTTCAAGAGTGTAAACGCAAAGCAAATGGAGTTACTGGCCTGCTTATGGTATCAGATTAGTAGAGGAACTTGGCTTATAGTGCTTYGTGCTCGAATCGGATTGTTTGGATGCTGTTGCTCAACTCAACAGCAYGATGGGCAACTTGGCACYGCTTGGTGGGATTGCCCTAGATGTTCGGGACCAGCTTAAGCAGCTGGATGTCTGAAGATTGTGCATACTAAGAGAGATTGTAATCGACGAGCTCATAGGCTATTACAATTAGATTTTCTTGCTTCAACTGGGAGTCTCTGGATTGAAAATGTTCTTTCTGATGTATTTAGGTTAGCAATGAAGATTTGCTAGGCTACGTTTGTTTTAGGGGTAATAAAATTGTTTGTTTTCTCCCAAAACAAAAAGGGGGATATGGTTTTAGTCAATTGGATTTAGACATCTTTTGTCTAGCTATTGGGTAAAACCTAAATTAGGAGATTCTACCATTAACAATTACATTAGATTTGAGAATTAAGGCAATTATAATGTGATTAACTTAGCTCATTATGGGGACAATTCGATAAATACTCTAACTAAACTCTTTCATTAAATCAGATCTTTTAGGATTTAGGTAATTAAATTTCATAATAGAACCTCTTAGATTACTTCTTCATTTCTAGTTATTAGTCTAATTCAATCACATTCAGTAGATTTCTATTAGGGGAATTTGATGATTCTAGTACTTGATTAAAAATCCTTATGGGACAATATTGACTCGTATACACTGTTGGATAGTAGTATACTTGATAGGATTAGAATGTAATCGAGTCTGTGAACATTAGGACATGAGTAGTGTTCACTAAATTTGTTTTCAAGTATATTATACATCAAGCTTCTTCAATTATGATTACTATTAATGTTCCTGCTGAAGAAAATTTATCGATAATGTGCAACACGTAATAATAATTTTGGAGATAAAAAATGTTATTTTGAGTTTGAAAACATAAGGAATGTTACAATGTAAAGGATTTGTATTAGAAGACATTTAAAGATGTGAAGTTAGAAATGGTAGCCATCCAATGTGAAACTCATGAAATAATTTTAAAAACTCACAAACAGATATCAAGTTTTTAAGATTTGTAATGACCACTAAGTCTTCATTGAATATTATGAAACTTATGAACAACAACTAAGATTCTGGATTCAAAGTTTCAACACTCATGTAGACACTAGGACATAATATTTCTGTAGAAAAATTTCATGCATCTTCAACACATATAGGTAAGTATGATCAATCGTTGTGACTAATTGGGCAAACAAACCCCAATAGACTTCCTTAAATCCACTAACGTTTTGATGAAAAGTGCCTTTGTATGTTCAATATGACAACTAATTGAATGCTTGGGCTTATTTTTAGTTGCCATATCCTTTTGTTGTATCGATGCGAGGAAATTTGTATGTACAAGCCTAGCTCATTTAAGATTTTTTTTTTTTGTTCGAACAATATTTGATGTATATCTTGACTCTTTGCGCCTCTTTGGCTCATTTTCATATGTCTCATATTATTATTGCACCCCTATGGTGCCATGTTTGTGCAAGGAACTATGTTTATTTATCAAACAAACTTGTTATTGTTTTGCAAAAAAGCTAGATGTGAATAGTGGTAATAAGCATTTCTCAGTCAAAGTTTACTAACTCGGACTAAAATATGTAATTGAAGTGGATAATGACTTCAAGGTCGGATTGAAATTTTTAAAAAGAATTTTGCCATCATAAATGCATTTTTACTTGTATCAAATTATGTAATTGACCATCTACTAGTTGAGATTATACTTGAGTTTTAAATTGGCTATGTGATGCACCTTTATTTTCTCTACTAGATGAAGTTTCATATAAATACCATAATGGCTTTAGTACTATTGCAAAAAACATTAAATATTCCTACATTCTGAAATTTCAACAATTTGCCTCCCAAATTTGCTTAAAGCGTGAAACATTTGGTAGATCAAAAAATCAAACGCCAGGATTCAAGCTGGATTCATAGGCGAATGTATAAGTTTTCAGTTGATATGGACCAAAAAGTGCGACATTTTTTTATACTTAATTCTATCAGGAGACATCACTTTGTTGTTCAAGGACTTTGGATATGAGCACTCAAAGAAAAAGTGCAGTTCAAATTGTGAAGGTGGAAATAAATAATAGTTGTGCACGAACAATGAGTTTTATTTGATGCTAGAACGAGATGCAGGATATGTTGAAAGTGGCTACAAGACATGCTTATATGACTTTTTCAACCTTTGAAACGCTGCAAAATATATGCTCTACTACTGTGAATGAAATCAATGGACTTGTAAGTCCTGATAATGCTGTGACAAGTATGAAATTTTAAGCAGATGGTGATTTAGTAGATAAGAACCCTATTGAAAAAAGGGACTTGTGTATGGAAACAACAATTACTAGTAATACTAATATTGTCAAGAATAACAAAGATTACCTGTGTGTGTTTTTTTGGTTTATAATTTTTGTGCAAGTTTTGGTTTCAATAATATGTGTATGTTTCCTTTTTCACATATATGCACTTATACAGATACATACATGTGTACATAGTTATCTATATTTTACATGCCTTATTTATACTTATAAGAAGGTCATTGTGCATTTAAGTGTAGGTTTCTCAAGTAAGTGGAAAAAAGGCAAATGCCATTTATAGTTTTCCTTTATCTTGTATGTTCATTCACCCTCTCAGTCACTATAGCCTCTACGTCTCTCTGTCTCTCAAAATTTAGAAGGTTAAGGTGCGAATCAGTTAGAAGAGCAAATTGCAAATTGGGCATTGAACACCCATGGCTAAAGTTACCTCATCATTTTTTCCATTGATTTTTTTACAAAATATGTCATGATGGTAATTTTCAATTTGTGAAATGCAAAACAGTATAATAGAATCTGTTTTCACAAGCTAAAAAAGATGTTTTATATTAAAGGATGCTTTCAAAGAAAAAAAAAAGCAAAACAATCTTAGATAATAACATATAGGTCATATATTTGGTTTTTATTACTTACCCAGAAAATCATAAACTTGAATCTCACTGGGATCTTCACAAATTCAATATTAAGATTGAGATTGAATAAAAAATAACTTTTTATGCAAGATGATAAGTAAACTGTTAGATGGTATTAAATAGATGTGAATTTTTAATTTCTTAAAAAAGAATTCCATTTTAACTGTTCTTTGGTGTACAATGCATTGGGTGAAGAGTTCCTGTGGTCAGTTAATTCATTAGCATTGTCATTCGAGCATTATAAGGACTATTACAGAAATGTATCACTTAAGGTGGATAATAAAATTAAACGCACAATAATTATCTGAGAAGAAAGACACCAGAATGGCGCAAGACAAGAAATTTTAAGTCCATATACTTCATAGTCTTTTTTTTCAGAAATTGTATTATAAAATTTGGGCCCTCACTTACATTCAACAAATCCACAGAATTCAAAGTTTCATTGAACTGACAAACCAGAATGTGTTCCTCCAACACCTTGAAATTGAAGAGCAAGTCCTTCCGATGGTAAGTGTCATTTTAAAGTTGACGGTATAGATTGGAGGATTCTTCTAATTTTGATCAAATTTCTTAGTTTGAAACAATTCATATGTGCTATTCTGGTAACTTTGCAGATCTTTTTCTAGGTATGTTTCATTGTTACATTGGTGAGTGGAAAACGTGGAAATTAATTGGTGGTGGGTGCAAAATCATCAGACGCTTTGTGCAGATGCATGGAATGCTTGTAAGGAATTTTATATTAAAGGTTTACTAATTTGATTTTCTACCATGAAGTTTGCTTGTTATTTTTATCACTTAGCATCAATAAGTTAAAGAATATGTAGAATGCGTAATGTCGTATTCAAATGATTTCAATTGGAGGGATTTATTTTATATTAATCGTGTGATGCTACATTAGTAAATGGATTCAAATCCCTTTGCATTTGGTGTTCTAACATAAACTTCAACTCCCCTAACCTGCATTGTCCCCCAATCTCAAACATATATCTTGATTTGTATATGTACACTAAACCTAGATCCTGCATTCCTATATTTTGAATAAAAATAGCTCCACAATAAAATATATGCATTAATGGTTTGTTCTAGATTTTATTAAAGTCTATTATTTTAGTTTACCTAGCTTGATTGTGCACTAGCGAACAAATGAGTAAAGGAACTCGTGAAATTCACCATAAAACATGTTAAAACAAAAGATTAGAGAGCAAGAACCAATTGATGAACGAATCTTTAATCTTGGTTGAATACAAGTTTTCAAACTTTCCCATGGTTTCCTCCAAGTTCCTTTTATTAAAAATACTCTAAACTAAGAAAAAAGAGCGTTTCAAGTCACCAAAAGTTCTAAAATCAGCGAAGACACACTATCTATAGAAGACTATAGAAAACCCAAAAAAAATGGATTGATTGGCGCCTGATTTGGCTCAAATCGGCGTTGGTTTGAGGACGAAAATACCAAACCGGTGCCTGATTTTGACTAAACTTGCTTCAGTTTGGTTCTTGAACAACAGAGCAGAATTGATCATTGAACCGACACTGGTTGAAGATTAAAAGGGCCTCTGACTGGCTGCTCTCTAGACATGTTTTAATATTGATGATTTTCAACTTTTGAAAATTGCATTTTGACTCCAAACTCCTCTGAACTCGTTGTTAATCTCTTTAAGCCCTTCTACAACAAATTTTATCCCTTTTCTTGTACTTAAGATGAGAACCCTGCAATAAATAATTCAAACTAAAATTATTATAATACAAGGTAAATCATATAACTTGACAAAAAAACAAATTAAGTAAGGGAAAAATATAATGTAAAATGTAACTATATCAACTGATGATAAAAATAAGCTATTACTATGCTCTTTCGCATAGGTATAGCCTTTTTTTAGCATAGCTACATATTGTTGAACTTAAAGCATCACAATATGGTGTTTATTACCACACTTTGTAGTATCTGGATAAGGGTTTTATTACTGCAAACATTTTGAAGTGTTAGGATAAGTGGTCTAATACTACGTTTTCAGTTGTCATAAATCATATAGTTTATCTATTACTACGCTTTTAAGAGTGTCATTATAGGTATTTATTTATTTTTTGCCCTAGAAATCTACTATTCAAATTTATTTTACCAAATAACATTTGATATATAAATATACTTGAAAATAATTATTAAAATCGAACTCATTAAGTAGCTCAATATCAATAGATTTATACAATTTCAGTTCGAAAATATTTATAATATTCATATCCGATCCATATTCAAATCTTTGACAATGGTGTTATAACTAATATATAATATAATAAAAAAATATCAATTCAATCGTTCCAAGCCCTCTGCAAAAAAGCTATATATTCTACAGATTATGTTTTACTCCACAAATAATCACTTAGAAAAAGCCCTACTAAACAACCACAAAACATTTGTCATTGCTCCAGAAAATGGCACTCCAAATCCAATTAATATTCGATGCACTCCACAAATAATCATTAGAAAAAGCCCTACTAAACAACCACAAAACATTTGTCATTGCTCCAGAAAATGGCACTCCAAATCCAATTAATATTCGATGCATCTTCTCACCTATATTGTAAAATAATTTTAGTATAGTTAATTACATTTATTAAAAATATATAGTATAAATGAAAAATATAGAATAATAAGGTATATGATGAGAGATTAAAAATATAGAATAATAAGGTATATGAAGAGAGAATACCAAAAAACATGGCCAAGCAAATGGTACTCTAATAGCCTCTTACTTTTGTTTCCTTAAGTATTTTAAGTTAACCATCTCCTCCTATCATGACTCTGCATCAGAACATGGGCTTTAATAGTTTGCTTTAAAATAGTTAAGCTACTTCAGAAATGAATGCTTTATTGTGCTGCTATCTTCATGGTTTAGTGCACTGCTGTAATGGTTTATGACGTGCATCTGTTTTCTATAATAATTATTTTACATCCATGCTTTTCTTAAGTTTGACAGCATACCCTTTGCCATAATAAAAGCACTGGTTTAGAAAATGTTCATTCCATCTTATATAGTAGCAGAAAACCATCAAGATAAATAAAACAACACAATGCTTTTACTTCTATAAAATCAGTCATTTTGTTTTGTGCCATGTTCGATTCTTAAAGTATTTTTAAGTCTTTCAATGTCACATCAATCCTCTCTTATCATCGATGCACTAAAGCTRAAACATGCAATTTTTGCTTTTAAAAAGTTTCATTTGTTTAATCTCTTTCTTGTAGTGATGAAACATGAGTTGAAGTTCAAAGAGAAATCACTTAATGTCATATATTTTTTTTGTCAAGAAAAAAAAGAAATTAGAAAAAAGGAAAGAGCTTAAATTTATTTAGCCATAATCCCATCCTCATATGCTTATTTATAAACTTGTAATGTATCTTTTACTTTAAGGCTTTGTAGTCCCACGAGATCACAAAAAGGAGAAAGGAGGATGAAAATTTGTCCAAAAGAGGTAATTCCTTTTGTGGCCTTTTAAATTAGGCAAATACTGCACCCCACCTTTTTAGGTTTGCTCCAATTTTGGCCCCTTAGAGATTATTTTGAGATTTTTGCCCCTTTATTTAGGCAAATTCTTCACCTCACCTTTTGGAATAAATTTTTCTATATCCAAGCTTTTCGGATGAGAGTACCTTTTGAAAGTAACTATTTTAGCTGTCAAATCATCCAAAACAATCAAACAATTTATACATAAGAATTCAAGAAAAGACTTTATAAATATGTTCTACAAAATATCTGCATGTAATGGAAAGCAAAGGGAAGTTTATGGATAGTGCAAGAATATAAGCAAAGCATCGAGTATCAAATTTCAGCAGATGAACAAGTTTATGTTACCATGGATATAGTGCCGGAAGATCTTTGATCGAACTATTCTAAGTTCATCTTTAAGAAGAGCGAAACCTTGCATTTTATCAAGAGTCATTTTGGGAAGTTCATGAGGTCTCAGTTTAATGATGTAATGGAAGACATCTCCACCAGTCTTGATCTCCTTTTTGGCCAATTATCTTCCTCCTGAGACCCATCCTTTCTCTGCAATCAAGAAACCAAACACTGCAGAAACAATGATAATATGAAAAAAAGAGTTAATCAGATTTTTTTGGCTGAAACTAACTTGTAAACATTTAACTTCAAAGGTTTAAGATCAAAGACAAATTATTTTGTATACAACAACAGAGTAGAAATTGTAGCTATGCTTTCCTTTTGGTAGCAATGCAATACAACTTTTATTTGACAGAAAATCGAACATAGACTTGATCTATWATAAGATTCAGCTGTGACTAGGAAACACATATTACCGTACTCGTAAAATGTTTTCATTTCCACATTCTATTTACATTCACTTTCTAGTTACATGCATATTCTATTTAATGATACTGTCCTAAAACCTTAAACCAAACTCTAAGAACTCGCAAAGGAGAGAAAGAAAGAAGAGAAAGAAATCAGTTCTGCTCCTAGTGCTACAGCATTGAAGGAAAGGTGTCTACTAATATAGAGTGAATAAAAGTATCGTCCCAAAAGGATTAAGGGTTCAAAAGAAAAGGTTTTAGTTCCACTAAAATCAATTGTGGTTTGGTTGTAACAAAAAAGAAAATAAAAGTAACTAAAGTTGGTTTAATGATAAATACGAGTAAATAAATACAACAGCAGCATAGAGATGATTATGATGTGAACTAGAGTAAGGAATACCTAATGCACTAATGCTAAAAAAATGTAAATTAGCAATGCTATAATGGCTCAGTAGCAAAGTTACAGCATCACTAAACAACTTTAGCAACCTTAAAAATGTAAATCGAGATATCAAATGACCTCACTCTCTCGTTTTAATAGTTGTTGTTCCTACTTCAAAAAGTAATTCTACCTCTCGAAGTTACTTAGCTTWGGGAACCCAAATAAAGCACATTTCTCAAGTGATCTTACAAGCTAAACATATATTCAAGTATTTCCACTATTTTAGTACATCTCGGCCCTCAAACAATTCATACAACCATCATCAATAGCTAAAAGACAAGGTTGTGTAACATATAAATCACTAGAATAGCAAGTTTTTCAAGTGTGAAACATACTTAACATTGAATGAAGCATTAAGTACAAAAGCTCATCCAAATCCTAACTACTAGAAAGTTAGTTCATGCTCTTAATGCCCAAACCTAAGCATTACGAGTCCTCCTAACAATTATCCTAGAAAAAGAATTTTACCAAGGTTCTACACCCAAATCCATGATTGTAGATTTGGCACCTCCTAACAATTATCATGTAGATTTGGCAAAGTATAAACAATAAAAAAAATTACTAAGTATAATAATCACTTAGGTAAATTTTGTGGACCATGATTGATTATATATCAATTATATATGCCATTCCAAATCAACACATAGGACTATTGTGATTCTAAACATTGTTCACAAATCTCTATCCACAAAAACTTTGAATCCCACCAAAAGAAGTGATAAGGAGCTACTGATATCAGGTAGGCAATAAGAGTTTAAAAGCATTGCTACAACATCGGCTCTATAGCATTGTAAGTTCTCTTTTCTTTTCTCAATGCATTTTTTTTATATATGCATAAATTGCACAACTTTATTCTATAATGTCACAACAATCATTTGATGCGAAAATCGACATTTTGTGATGAAGGTTCCCAGTTACTAGGTCCAAGTCACGAAAATGAGAATTTCTATGCATAGCCTTACCCAACATTGCTTCTCGACACAAAATTACACATGGCTAACATGTATAACTCTGGTTACTAAACAATTGGCACTGGAGTAGTAATTACTATTGCAGAATTAAGTAAAGCAGTAAATCAAACCTAAAGACACCCCCCAAACCTATTTGAAATTTTATTTCCAAAATATTTCACTCTATTATTAAAACTAAGAAAGGGTTTCTGCAATTTAGTTTCAAAAGAATTTGGAAACTAAATAGAAATCACATTTGTCACTTCATAAGAACAGGGCACTAAGATCTCAAAAGATTAATAACACTGAGTAAAGTGTGGAATAGTAAAATCTGTAACGATTTTGTAGCAGTATTAGACTGGTTGTAGAACGTCTAAAGCAAGGTATCCTTGAACCATAGGATATGCAAAATATTAAAGGCAATCATAAGACTATGGACAGTTTTGGATCCAACAGCTGCAAAACAGAATGAAAAATAACCGAAATAAAATCATATTAAACTTAATAGATATAGTACCTAAGATAGCCTAACAAAGAGAACATATAGCCACAAGCTCCGCGCAACAGAGCTAAACATGTGATAACAGTCCCAAGCCAATTGAGTGATCCATGTGTAAAATAGTCTAYGGATCAATCCCCTAAAAAAATCAATTGGTAGCTCCTAAAAACTTTAAAAATCAAAACAGAAAACATAAACATAATACAATGCAAAACCATAATTAGCATGACATCAAAGCACCAGTCAAAAGGTCCGAAACAAATAAACTAGTTCTATAAAACATAGTTCACTCTACTAACCACTGCTCAAAACAATTTACCCTAACAGTTTCAAAATTCTAGATTGAACAAATAAGTATTCCAAGATAGTAAAAACACAAATGGTTCAAACTAACATATCTAAAGTCATGCATCCTAAATGAAACATTAAAGCACAAAAACCAAAATTAAAAGTTCCCAAAAGCATTATCAAATAAAACTATATCCCTAGTGAATGCCTTACTTTTCTTTCTAACGGTGTTTGATCTTCAGCCCGTGCATTGAAGAAGTTTTTCTTGGTCTCTACTCACCTTTTTTGGAGCCTCAGATCTTGCCATTTTTTATTTTTTCTTTTTCCAACTTAGTAGCATTCTTATAAATGATCCTTCTAAAATTCTTCACTTGATTAAGCTTCAACATCCTTGGCTGTCCAATTTCTACAAAAGAAATTGCAACAAATACCTCATCAGAATTGTCCTCAAGCTTTTCCTGAAATCGTTGGGAGAACGACACCTTCTGAATGACTAGCCAAATCTTTGTAGGTAATGATGTAGGAGATGATATAGCATTAGTCACAATATCAGTCTGCTATTTCTACAAACATTCAATACCCTATTTCTGTAATTTTGCTGTTATTGATTCAGCTTCATTCTCAGCTTCTAACACTTCGTTTTCCACTGAACGTTTCAAATTTTGCTGAGGCTCCCTCAACTTCTTACCATTCTTCAAAGTTATGTCTTTACAATGCTCCTTCTCATCTCTCGTCGAAACTTCGATATCACTAGGAAGAGACTCATAACATTTATTGTTGAGGGCATTTGCAAGTTGCCCCACTTGATTCTCCAAGTTGCTAAGTGACATTGCTTGACTCTGAAACATTGCATCATGACTTTAAATCACTGCTTGGCCATGTACTCTTGAAATAGTCCTTCAAGCGAGTTATTTTGGTCATTTAGATTCCTCCATTGTTAAGGATTTGCTCCTTGGTTTCCCCATGAAAAGTTCAAGTRTTGTCTCCACTCTGGATTATAAGCACTAATGTAAGGATTGATGTAGTTGGTGAAGCTCCCTCCAATATAGCATATTGATTCAAGATTAGAYGGACAACCCTCGAAAGAGTGTCCTTCACCAGAATAAACACAAGAGATCCCAAATTGCCTCCAACCAATATGTGTACTAGAGTAGGGATTACTCCAGTACCCCACATAATAGATTGACTCTGGGTTTGATAGACAATTGTCCTCACCACAATAACATGTAATTCGATCGGGGTTCTGATAGAGCGACAAGTTCCACTCTACAATTTACACATACTCTAGTATCTCGCTATAGCGACTTTTACATAATCAATAAATAGGTGCAATCAATATTGCATTTGTTGTTTGATAATATTTTTCACTGATAATGCTTCGCGCCCATGACACGGGGTCGTAACGGTTATTAGATTTGATGGGATTTGGGCCTACAAGAACAAAACCACCACGAGTCTCTTCAACCATAATTTGTTGACTTCCCCCTCTTAACCATCGCGCGTCCACCCTTTCGTGGGAGCGGGCTTTCCAGTGGGACCCAACCATGTCCAGAATTACCACGCCAGAATCAAGCTCGCTAAGCACGTGCAACGTTTACTTATGATGAATAGTCTTATCCGAAAAGAAGATTCATCCGTGATCGTTCATATTAGTGGACGCAAATCAAACATATATCAATAACTATTACAATCTCTCTCCCCCCCACCCGATCGCCCCAGCTACTCGTCTCGGGTCCTTTACCAGATGCCTCACACCCACTGTAAATTACTCAATGTCCTCCGTTAAGTTCCGCATAAATCCATAGACACGATAAACCATTCTGTGATGTGTGGTTGAGATTTACTAGAGCAAGCCTCATACCATTATCCTTCAATAAGTTCTCCCTCCTTGCTCTCCCAAACGGTACATGTTATCTTAAGTATGTCGTCGTATAGCACTTTAATCTCATAGTTATCGGACGGATCCACCTTTACTATGTAACAGCCTCGCGCGTGCGAAGCAGCATCAAACGCGTGTTTACTGCGGTACTTATTCGATTTATGGATGGCTTTCGGCCCTCAAGCATCACAAACACACGAGATACCCTCTTTTAACAGTAAATTCTTGTCCTTTCACAGGCCACAAATGTGTTGGCCTGCGCTCACCGGAGGACTTCCCAGTGGGTCACCCACCCATAATTACCCCATACCAAGCTCGCTTAACACTGAAGTTCTTATGAGATGAGCTTCCGAAAAGAAGATGCATCTTAATGGTATGAATAGTACCAATCAAACCATATCACTTACAATCTCCCCCCCACCCACTCTAGGTTGGGGTCTTACAAACCAAACTATAACATCCTCAGATTAGGAATTATCCTAAGCTGAGAATGTTATGTTATTCCGCTCGAAAATAAACAATTATTTATTTAAAACTCGACATTTATTCAGCAATACCTAAAGGAGTCAAAAATACATTTTATCAAATCCTCACTATCATAACATTTATTCAAGGAGAAATACAGCAGAAGCCTTTCTAAACCATTCAAAAACAAAAATCACAAAGAAACTTCAATAATTTAAAACATTCAGAAATATTTATCTTATTTCATAAATAAATTCGAAAACCAGTTCTTGGGTATCGTAGCTCGCCCACAAGCAACCTCCTCGCCCCATCTGGTTACATATCATCTGCAATGAACATGAGGGAAAGAAATGAGCTAAAAAGCCCAGTAAGTAACCTCATGCATGAATGCATGAACATATCCTACATATCATGAAACTTTAAGGTTTTGCCTTTTTAAATGAAAAACTTTCCGAAATATTCTCTTTTCAAAATTCTTTAACAACTTTCCTTCAAAATTCACTTACTATAAAAACTTTCCATTTCCTTTCGTTCGTGAACTCACTAGAGTGTAAAGTCTAGCTACTAAGCTATGCAGTAGGCCATCTTATTTGGAACCCGATTCCATTCCTACCAGTAGAACCGAAAAGCGGTTAAATTTCATTCTTTTAAYTTCATATCTACCCTCCAAGAGGGTAGGGTCGGGTGCACCAGTCCCCCACGCCCCATTTTCCACTCACACCTTTTGTGGTTAGTATTACACTCCTTTCTGAAAACTTTAACATTTTCAAAAAAACTTTAACCTTTTCCTTTAAAATTCCATTTTCTAACCCTTGACCTTCAAAATGTGTGAAAGGCTCATGTCAAATGTGATATAAAATTCTAACTACATGCTCATGACATGAAACACATACAACCATATGCAATGTAACATTCAACAAATAGCACAAGATATGAAAACACAATAGCATATTCTTTGACATAAAGGTGCTACTAAATACGAACACATTAACATTCTTCACAATTACACACATCAACATAGAATTTCATACAAAACATATTAAAGCAATTTAAAGTGTTCAATTTCATTCATTTATAATGTTGATGAATGAGAGGATTACTTACCCGGAGTCCTTTACGTAAACAGGTTCCTACTTAAGTTGCGAAGTGAATTCCTTCAATCGATCTCAGCGTAAGGCCTCGAAATAACCTTTAAATTTAYGATATCCAAATGTCTCAGGAATGGTAATAGGTCCTCGGGTGTGCGCTCAAGTGGCACGCACAACGGTCTTGAGCGTCTGGGCATTGGTGCGCCTAGGCATTGGGCGCCTGGGCGCCTGTGTCTGTTGGGCATTGGGCGCCTGATGTCTGTTGGCGCCTGGTACTACTGAGTACCGATCCCTTGCCTTGGCCAAACAAACACCGGTAACATTTCTGGTCAACTTCTGGCGAACTGCAGTGGCGAGCAGAACCGCGTCGGCGAGTAGAACAGTGTCAGCACAAGGTCTGGTCGGTGACGGGAAAGAGTGAGCGAGCAGAAGCGACTGTTTAGCATGGAGATTCCATTCGACTAGAACCGAAGATGGTGTCTCAGCAAACAAACTCGGCCTTGTTGATGGCTCGGAGACGGGAACTATTCTGGTTCAGAGCCCATCGGTGATGGTGTCGCAGCAGATGGTTTCAATGGACACGGATCGCGCGCCTCTGACGTCACGCGACTCGCCGTGGCGTGCCCAGCAGCGGCGACGATCACTTAGCCAGCAAACTAGAAACCAGCAGCTCCAGTCACGTAGATCTGGGCAACTCGTTGCGTAATGAATAAGTGGTCAGCGATCTCGGCGAGCGGAGGACGAGCAACCTCAGGCAGGGCTCGGATCCGAGCCGTGGGTCGTGCGGCCAGGCTTTGTCGCGGGGCTTGGATCTGGACGATCTCAAGCACGGCGATGGAGATGGCAACCGAGCGATGGCGGATCTGTAAGGAACGGCCGCGTGAAGAGGGAGAACAGCGATCAACGGGCAGCAGCAGTCCTAGACGGCGGCAGCGAGAAGAGAAGAAGAAGAGGCGGCGGTTAGGGTTTGGGCGGCAGCGGCAGGAGGAAGAAGATAAGAGTTTCTTTTAGGGTTTTTCTTTTTCTTTTCCTTTCTTTYTCTTTCTTTTTATTTTCTTATATATTTTCTTTTCTCTTTTTTTCTTTTTTAAAATATTTTGGGCTGCATCCCGAACCCTTCGGGCCTTCCCATCCAAATTTAATCCAAAATTCGTAAATTAAATATAACAGGCTTCCTTTCGATAAAAAGTTCAATTTTCGACTAACAAATAAATAGGCCCAYGAGTGGAGCCTTTAACTAATGATAAATTCTTATTCRACACGAATAATATTTATGCACTTATTAAACGTTCRATTTAAAAATATTAACCACATATAAAATGTCCAACCCTAGTTGGCACACAATTTCATGAGATCAAACAAAAATTCATAAAAGTAAAATTCGGAGTGTTACATTTCAGGTTAGCCACTTTAGCTGCCAATGCTATCACATCATCAACTTCATAGTACATCTTCATTATTTTGTGGATTAGAATGTTGGTTTCTCCTCATACATTGATGTCAAAACTTGTAACATACAAGAATAGAATTACCAATAAAAGGATAAGAATAGAATAGAAATAAGAATTTAAAAAGAAATAGRAATTTAAACACCACTTAAACTGATAACAATCCTTGCAGCGATGCCAAAAACTTGATAGATAAAATCGCATATATAATAAAGCTTCACTAATGCAAGAATACATGATCTACAAATAATATAAAGTGAATAAGAGTATTGTCCTACAAGGATTGATTGTTCAACAGCAATGGTTTAAATTCAATTAAAATCAGTTGTTGGTTTGGTTGTCACGAATATAAAAATAAAAGTAACTAAAGTTGGTTTAATGATAAATACAGTTAAATGAATATACTAGTAGCACAGAGATGATTAAGATATCTAAAAGTGAGTTAGGGTAAGGAATTCCTAATGCACCAATACTCAAGAATGTAAATCAACAATACTATAGTAGCTGCAAGAATGATGCAGYATCGATCTAACAGCAATGAATCAGCAATCTTAAAAATGTAAATCGAGATATCATGTTAGTTGTTGTTCCTATTTCGCAAAGTAATTTTACCCGTGGGAGTTACTTAGCTTAGGGAACCTAAATAAGGTACAACCCTCAAGGGACCTTACAAGCTAAACATGTATGTTAGCATGCTTATTAATGGAGTATTAAACAATACCCATACTTATATCTACTCATGTATTTCCACTGCTTTAATACCTCTTGGCCCTCAAACAATTCATACAAATCAATAGCTAAAAAGAGAAGATTGTATAACATATAATCACTAGAATAGAACATTTATAAGTAGTGAAACATAACTTATCACTCAATGAAGCATTAAGTGCAAAAGTTCACACAAACCCTAACTACTAGAAAGTTAGTTCATGCTTTTACATGTAACAAAATACAAGAAAGTTATGCTCAACATCTCAAAATACATCTCAAAAATGAATATGTTAGAAGGAGAAACAAAGCCTAAAGAAGAATTGATGAAGCCCTTCGATGAAGTTCCCTTTTGTTCTTCTTTGCTCCAAGCTTTCTCATCTTTGGCCTTCTTTCTCCTCTCTATTCTTCTCAGCTTTTGATGTTCTCTTCTTGCTGTCTCTCTGAATGTTCTTACCAAAACTTTCCTTCAAATGACTTTTTCTTCTCCAAAGCGTAAGTGGAACAAAAGGTAGGACACATGCCCTTATCCAATCCGACAAAATTCCACTTAGCAATTTGTGCTTTTTGATAGTGGAATCCACATGGTAGCATTTCATTAGCTCTTGTTTCTCTACTCTCGCCACTTTTGCTCCTGAATACATTTGCCAGCACTACAAACAATGCTACAATATCTTTGTTGACATTAGTATTGATGTTGACTTTCCAACTTCTTCCTCAACTAATAAGGCATTTCCATTACATGAGCACTTTTCTACAAAATAAAACCTTTTGATCAATAAAAGCATATAAATCCTACAATTTTATTGATAAACTTAAAGCATCAAGATAAAATTGGACGAACGCTTGGGCTAAAAATAGTGCAAAGATATGCTTAATCATGATAATGAGGGTGACGATAATCAATATAACATTATTAAAAATAGTGGGTTTTCACCAACATCATCTACATCCAAAGAAATTAATTTTAAAGCTTAACTGAATATATTTATTTACTATAACCATACAGGTTTCTTCCCAAAACCATGAGCATTGTTGTGATGAAATTTTAGAACTACTCATCTTCAGTCTTCCAAATATTAGAAAATACGAATTTCCAAATGATAGTTGATTGTTAATAGGTACATTTCGAGACTACTTGCAAATGTTAGTTACTATACATAATGAAACCTAACATGTACATTGAGATATTTGATTACATGAGCAGATTAGGGCTAAAAGATCTAGAATAGTAGATAAAATAGAATGCAACTGGGAAAATGCAAAATGAAGGGAAGAGAGGATATTGGAATAATAAGTTAAGCATGACACATAAATCTMATAATGCTAATGAGAAAATTTTCTATAAAAATAAGCATTTACAAAAAATAAATTAGAAAGATAAAGAAATAAGATGACAATCAACTAAGATCAGCTATGCTTTTGAGAATAATACACCCAATGAGAGGTTTGTCTCAACAAAAGTATTTCAGAATAATATAGATCAGCTGTATTTCAGTATTGCTGAAATATAATAGGGATGGATGAAATATAATACAGATCAATTGTATTTCAATAATAGGGATGGTTGAAATATAATTGTAATTAATTAATATAATATTATGGAATCATTGGGCTTTGTCCTCTCCAGTACATAAAAAAAGCACAGAGAAGGAAAATTTATAAGAGACATTTCTAACGATTTGGTGGACCTACAAATTTCAATAAGCAGAGAGAAAAAGAGAATGTTGATTTTTTTTCCTCTGTTGAGTTCTCTATGGTGCTTCGATAGATTGGATGGGAAATTATCTAGGGAATGCAGAAAATATTTATTCATCTTGTGTTGCAGAACTCTAGACTACTAGTTTACAACATTTTCAGTTCCGTCATGTTTGAAATTATGCTTTGTAGTATCCCTTACCTTGATTCTATTTTAGCTCTCTATAGACTCTTGCATTTGAGTTCTATGTTTTGACATCTCGTTACACTACCTAATGAACTTCTCTTTTTATCAAGTCAGAACTGCCTTGCACTAATGATCTTCATTTCAATTTTGGGGTTACTGGTGAGTAGAGAGTGTGACCAAATAAATAGAAATAAGAATTGTAATTCTTTATAGAAATCTATAAAACTTACTAAAGAAAAATGAAAATCTAAAGAAAGATTAAAGAGTAGCTATGATGTTAAGATGTTAAAAGGTAGCGCAACAGAAATTTAATAGAAGAAATTTACTACATCTAATCTAACATCACCTATCTAAACTCCAAGAATCCCAACTGTAGCCACTAATCAATTACAACTAATAAACAAGCATAGAATTTTATAAGGCAACACATACAAATAAGGAGGATATAATTTGTCGAATAAGTTGTATATAGTTTATAGTATAGGTTGTATACCTTAATTTCTTGATAGAGAGAAGCATTAAGAGAGAAGGTCAGAGCTCATAACAAATCAACCCATTATCTTGCAATATGAAATACMCAAGTTGGCAAAGAATCAGACACTACTGCAAGTAGCCTGGAACTCGTATTTACTAGATATATGATATTGTTGCAACATATTGAGAGCAAACTAAGGTTACAACTCAGACGAAATCCAACCACGCCATGGATCTTGTGCAACAATGCATAAATTCTCTGTGAAAAGGACTTATGTAGCTAGATGTCAAATGTGAAACCAAAAACCACTAAGCCCATCATTTTAATATCTACCTTGAAGTAGGAGTTGCTAAATAATATGATTTTTAAGGAACTGCTGCCTAAGGTCCATCACATGTTGCCCGCTCCATGATGCTCTTTTTCAGCTACTTTTGGACTCTTTGTGATACACCAAAATTCCCTGAAACTCTTAATTTGAAAATCTAACAAAAACGATAAAACTCAGGTCTTTTAGCAAATTACCAGCAATTATCATAGAAAAAAATATTTACTGAATTAAATGGTTAACATCTTCCTAAAATCCTACTGTTCTCTTGAACAATTTTTAATATTTTTACCCTTTCTTTTGTGGGAAACTAATAGACAAGAGACAACATTAATGGAATCATAGTGCAAGAAACCTAACCACTGGAAATTTTAGGAATAACAAATGGAAAGGACTAACATTTGCTTCAATCAGTTAATTGCCTTTGCAGAAAACCCAATCTGAACAAGTTAGAATATACTCGCAAGGAGAAGAGGCAAGTAACCAAACTCACACTGCAAAGACAAATCAAGATAGTGAAACAGAGAGTGAGGGAGGGGGAAGAGAAATTAGCTATGTGCTCCAAATGGTGAAGAGCGAAATTGAGAGACTATGAGAGAATTTGCATGAGTCGGGTAGGGGTTGTGGAGAAGAGGGAGACCAATAGTTGAGGGGGAGAGAAAAGTAGAGGGAGAGGGAAGGGCTTTTAGTGAAAAAGGATGGAAAACATTTCGCCAAGGTTGTTCGTTTTCTTTTCGTACTACCTAAAATCATGCTGCATATACATAGTTACATCACTAATCATGCCAAAGTTTCATCACTAATAGCGTCAATACATAGTACCTTTCCCCAACTTTTGGATTTTTCTTTTCTAAACTATAATTTTTATTTAAAAAATATTGAACAGGTTAGACAAAACTATGTCATTTCTTTTATTTATATCCTTATACTAGCTAGAAGGGTCGTTATCGACCACCTATTACTATTCTTTTCTAAAAGCGCCACAAAATTTGTGTCATTATAGCCCTTATTTCTAGTAGTGTAGGCAATTTATGCTTTTTGATTTTTATTCGATAGTGGATTCTACAAGACAGCACCTCATTAGCTCTTGCATTCTTGATTCTTACCAATTTTGCTCCTTAAGTCAGTTGCTAGCATTGCAGATAATGCTACAATATTGTTGTTGACTTTGTCATATGACTTTAGCTTTCCTTCATAATCCTCAAGTAACATGACATTATAATTGCAATTTCCAATTCCTATAGAATAAAACATTTCTAATAAATAAAAGCTTATGGAATCTCCAATTCAACACTTTTGCACTCATGAAATTACTTTATTGGATTTAAGTAATGTCTAGCATAAAATGGCGTAAATAAATGCTTGAACAATTAAAAGAGGAGGAGAATAAGTCAATAATCACATATAAAAACAATGGGTTTTCACCCACATCAAATATGAAACCGACGTTTTGAACAAGATATGGTCATACATGCACTATACTAGGGGACCCAATCTTGATAATGGCAGGGATGATGATGATGGATCCATGGATAGATAGCACCCTGTCCTTGACATATTATTCAGGATTTAATGATTGAGTTCCATGAAACATGGTAATCTAGAAAGTGTTACCTCAGGGACTACAACTAGGAAGTCTTTTTCACCCTACCTTACTTTTTACTTATGTTAATATTGAGGACAATGTTAGATTTTAAGTGGGGAGTAAAATACTTTGTGAATGTGCAGAAAGAGGCTAAAAAATGAATTCAGAGAAGTTTGCGGTCAAAGCATAATTTTCAAAAGTTGAAAAACTTCAAAATATGGCTAAGTATTGAAATAGAGAATCGGTGTTGTTTTGGAGTGTTTCTTAATCAACTCCGGCTAGAACTAAGTTGGTGTCGATTTGAGGTTCTTTAAGCAATTCAGCCCCAATTTTTAGCAACAGCAGGCACTAGTTTGGTTTGTTGAAGCCAAGTTGTTCAAGTGGTGAATTTCTAAGCTTTTGAGGAGAAAAATGGATTTGGCTCCGATTTTTTCTTGGCGAGAAAAACCCAGCCACGATTCATTAGTTTTTAGGGGTTTTTTGGTTTCTCTATAAATCGAACATGTCGTAACCCTAAAAGAAAAGTCTTACATTAAATTTTCTTAGTTTTTGATACTTTTTAGAGAGAGAACTTGAAGAACTCATTCTGGTGAACATCTTGGAGGTGTATTCGATCAAGTTACATAATGGTTCGTTCATCAAATTGGTCTCTTTCTTTTCCATTTCTTGAATGTAATCATGTTTATTATTTGTTCCATGGTTGATTAAGGTTTTCCAGAAAATGGTTTCTTTATAAGAGTAGTTTTTGTGCCTTTGTTGATTTTTCCAAAAAATCTTAGTTGTTAATTGTTGTTGGGACATTCTTATTGCGTGTATAGATTAGCTACCTATAAATTGATATTGTAATCAATTGTGAAGGACTAAGAGGTGAAATAATTGATTAGGTACTAGATAATGATAACCCCATTAAACTGGCTAGGGATAGAATCGATTTCTATTGGAAAATTTTTGAAAGTAGGTGACTATGGTTGGTAAAATCAGAGAATTTCATAAGTCATTAATGCAACTGACTAGGGATAGAATCGGTTTCTATTGGGCGATTTTTGAAAGTAGAAAATTATGGTCGGTAAAATCGGAGAATTTCATAATTCATTAATGCAATTTTGGTTAACCTAATTCACATGTGGATATGGTTTTAATTAGTTACAAAATGACAATACTTTATGTACCTAATGATGAGAAATTTCAAAAGGCAACTAGCATTCCATAATCCACAAGAAAACATGACTTTTCACAACCCTCTCTTACACTCAACCACCTAACACATCGTAACACTTCATTTTTCTCCAACCTTCCCCTTTCTTCAACAATCGTAAACTAAACAGATGCATCTCTTCCACTAAAGCGTCAAATTACTCCCCACCGCAACCTTTCATCTCTATAAAACTACCACCATTTTCACTGCCTTGACCTMCCTCACTACTCTATTTTTTCCATGCTTGAACTCTTTGTCGTACCCTTAAAGCTTCAACCTTTTAGTTTCACCAACAATAGTGCACACTTAGCATGTTGCAAATGAGAAATGCATGTAACCCGAGCTGTCCTATGAGCTTGTGATTGATTAACCTATGGTTAGTGAAATCGGGAAATTTCATAATTCATTAATGCAATTATGATTACCTATTTCACATAGGGATATAGATATAGTTAAATGAAATTAGGGGTTTATGCCAAGGGATTGGATAAAATCTAATTTAGGAAATTCTATCGTTAGCATATAGATAGGATTTTAGAATTATAGCAAAAAATATGTGCTTAACACATGTTATAATTAGAATAAATCGGATCAATACCCTAACAAATTTTTTGTTATTCCATAAACTTGTTTGGAACTTCAGTAGTTAACCTCATAATTAGACTTTCTAGTGTTTTTTCTTCATTCGTAGTTGTTAATTGATATCACATATAATTGGATGGTCTAGATTAGGGAAATTCAGTAAATTTGATACTTGATTAAAAATCCTTACGGGATGGACACTTGATTAGCTCACCATACTTRTTTTGACACTAGTATAATTGCTAGGACTTAGTGCATCATTTGGTTGTTCACTGATGCTTGTGGGAGGAGAGACTTTATGTGTTTGTGTTGATGCTAGTTAATCATTTAGGATTCATGCATGTAATTGGAATAGTTGGGATGTTTATGTTTCTTTTCTATGTTTTACTGTTTGTGTTTTTGGGGACAAGTCAATAGAGTTTTTGGGGGATTGCTGCTTAGATTGTTTTAGGCAACAATCATTCATTTAGCTTGGGTTTTGTCACAGTCTTAGCTCTTTATTGTAGGGCCTATTTCCATGTGTTTTTTTCCATGCTAATTCCTATGCAAGGAATATATTATGTTTAATATAGTATTGTTTTAGTTTCTTTAATTCTATTGTGATGCTGATAGGTTAATTCTTCCCAACCCCTTATGTTGGTTTTAACATTTTGAGYGTCATATGGTTCAAGGATGCCCTCTTTTATAGGTTTTGCAATAAATCCAATGTTGTAGCAGTGTTGTTGCAACATTGTTACAGATTCATCACTCCATATTTTACTAATTGTATATTCCTTTGGATTCTTAGTGCCTTGTTTGACCATGCTATGATTATTGTTGACCAATACTTGCATATCTAATTCTATGAAGACGAAACTATGATTTTAATTTAGATTGCAAATTACTTTGAAACTAAATTGTGAAAACCTTTTCTTAGTCTTGATAATGCAGTGAAATTTCTTGGAAATAAAACTTTGAACATGTTTTGGGGTGTCATTYGGTTTGATTACTTGATTGTGCAATAGTAATAAACTACTCCAACACCTTGAATTGCCAAGTAACAGAAGTTATGCATGTTACCCATGTGTAATTTTGCATCAAAAAGTGATATTAGATAAGTGTATCCATAGCAACTCTCATTTTTATGACTAGGACCTAGTTACCAGAAACCTTCATCACAAAATGTCGGTGTTGATGCCAAACGRTTCTTATGACATTATAGAGTAAAGTTGTATATGTACACATATGTACAAAAAAAAAGAAGAAAAGAAAAGAGTTATGCTTATTTACAGCATTTGTGTCAATGGCTACGGTGCTGCAATAATATTTTGAATCTCTGTACCAACCTCTTTTCTATAACTCCTTATCACTTCTAATTTGATGGAATTCAAAGTTTTTGTGGATAGGGATTTGTGAACAACATTTGGAAGCACAATAGTCTTATGTATTGATTTGAGATAGCTTGTAAATTTGATATATAATCAGTCATCATCATTACCACACACTTTACCAAAGTGACTATTATACTTAGTAATTTTTGTGTTGTTTTTAATTTGCCAAATCTGCTGTTGGGTCTTTGGTTGCATTCGAATTCTGGGTGGAGAGCCTTGGAAGAATCCTTGGTGAAAACCCACCATTTACAATAGTGATTTATCACTTATTATCACCCTCTTTATCATGCTTAGGCACTTCCTTATGCTATTTTAGCCTACACTTTCCCCAATTTCATTTAAGTAACTTTATTCTTATCAATGCATAAAATTGTCTAATTCTAGTACTTTTATTGATTGAACTATCTAATTTTGTAAAAAAGTGCTTCTACAATAGAAATACTATGGTATTTGATGAAAAAGTTGGAAAGTCGAAGTCAACAACAAAAGTCAACAGAGATGCTGTAGCATCGTCTACAATGCTAGCTTTTGTAGTAAAGAGCACATATGACTTGTAAAGGGAAAGAAAATGCCAATAGGGAGAACTTTCATGTGGAACCCACTATCTTACAAAAGCAAAAGGCATAAAGTGACAATGGTTCGTTTATAAGGACAAGTGGGTATTTGAACCAATGAGCTTGTGACATGTGTTTACTCTTTAGCCAACTTTAGGGCAAGACTTCTTTAAGCTTCTTAGAAAAGCTTCAAAGAGATCATTATTGCTGGGATTAACACACACAGCAGCACCCGAGGGAGTTGAGAGTGAAGAAATTGGGTAAAAAGGAACAGAAGTCATCAGACTAAGAGGACGAAGAAGAACCAAAAGTTCTTCACCGCAAGGCCAAGAATCTACTTTAGGCTTTATTTCTTTTACTCTTGACACTTATGCTTTAAAGATGTTGAGCAAATAATGCTATAAATCTTGTGTATTTAAGAACATGAGCTAAGTTGTATAGTGGAATTTTTTATCCACCTATGTATTTAATGGGTTAAGGAATATTTCACACAAGGCATACTCATTTACATGCTTCATTCAAGAATATTTATTGTTGTACTTTCACTATCAATTGATCACTTATGGTGATTGTGTATGCTAGTTGAAGGTTGGAAAACATTAAAATAGTGGAAGACTTGAATGGATATGAATTATGGGGCTTTTAGCTCATAAGATCTTAGAGATTATGCAATGACCAGCCCTCCCCTACGTTCCATTGGGGTTGTACGGGCATCGCCATTTTCTTAGCTGTCAGGGTATAAGTACATATAACTGCTAATAGACGAAGTACATCCAATACTTGAAAATGTAATTTATATATAGCAGGTTACAATCTAGATTAAAGCCAAATAAGTTTAATATTAGTGCAAAATCAAAGAACCAAACCTAAGTGCCAAGCTATTTATAGACTCCTAAAATCTCTGCAACATCCCTCTGYTGCTCAAAACTTCATYGCTTGCCACTACAATGTTAGCAAAAAAACTAATGAAAAAAGTCCAATGAGTTCCAAATGTGCGATGTGAAAATGATTCATAAATCAAGCTGCATTGATTCACGATTTGCAAGTACAGATTCGGTTATAATTATGAAAACGATATAAAATCATGTAGATGTAATTTAGAAATTTTTTTAAAGCATGTTCAAGAAAGCAGGACAAGATTAGGTGTTAAGCATGTAAATGCAAGAACATTGCATATAAAATCGAGTAATAAAATGCTTTGTCATTTATAAAAATGAGATGCACGTTGTAACCGTCTGAAATTTACTCAAGGGGTAAGTGTTACCAGCAGCCTTATATCCTCCTATTGCGCATGCGGCTTTCAAACCTATATCCTCATTAAGCAAGCAAGAGTACCCACTAGCAGGGTAATACAGATGAATCTTCTCGAGTCAAACTTCCTGACCAAGGATAGGAGCATCTACCAAGTACACAATRGGTATATGGGGTGCAACCATCTGCCCGATGCATTCTCGATTTACCAGAATGTAGTACCACCGRAGAGGCCATATGGCGATCTCAAGAACTGACGCTTGACGGCTCAAGAGGTACTAGTACTGGTGACTAGCCCAGCACAGTACTTTGCCCACTCAGGTAATTTTTCATGAGATTTCAATAGAGTATTCATCTCATTATCACAAGGAATCATGCAAGATCATGCTCAAGCAGTTTTCATGAATTTTTCTCAAGTATCAAGAATATCATGTTTATTTTGAATCACGAAGATCAAAATCATAGTGAAATAGGTTTCTCATGCTAAAAGAAATTTTTTTGGTTTAGATTGTAAAAGTAAAGGCTTGTAACTTGCCAAATCACATATTTCGAGAATATCGAAACTCAGAAGAAATTCATGTTCAAGTGCACGAAAATTCTTGGAAACGTATCTCGATTATAAAACATGCGCCACTTAAGACATTTGCAAGAAGTCACTTAAATGTATTCAAGAGTATTTGAAACATACTTCTAGAGTATCACAAAATTATTTTATTTTTCTGATTTTAAAAGACGAAAGAAACTCACAATAAAATATTCAAGAATATTACAAACATATTTTTAGAGTAGCAAACAATCGCACGTATTTTGGAGTTTTGAAAGAAAAAAAGAAYACACCTTATCGCAATAGTGTATTTAACTGGAAAATCTCTTGATTTTCGTGCCTAAAATAAGTCACAAGATAATTCTAATTTAGCCCTTGAAGCGGTCATCATTCAAAGTTCAAGTGCTATCGTAAGTATTCAAAGCTGTCCTAGCACAAATTTATATTACCCGAGTTTTAGAAAATAATCATATCTTCACTTGTATATATGCGAATCTGGTAAAATTAAGTTCGGAATATTCCTAAGAACCTAAGACGTTCATCTATATACATAAATTAATATGGGAGGACCAATTAAACTCCAAGTAATTTTTAAAATCGCGAAGCTCAAGTGAAACCCAAGTTGGTTTTGTGCAAGCTGACCTTGTTTAGAGATTAATTCATAACTCTAGTTCTAGTAATTTTATAGTAGTAGGATCTATCTTRAAACGTTCTTAAGACAATGACATTTTCTGATTATATAAAATAATTCATATTTATAAAGTAATGAAATCACAATTCACCTAAATCAATATGGTATTGCCTTGCATTTGATTTTGAGCAGTGTTTAAWGATTGTTCCATATTATGATTTATAGAGTTCCTTTTTCAGTGTATTTGATATTAAAATGTTCTTGAGATTAAGAATATTCTATTAATATAATTTAATCCTAAATTAGCTTAATAATTAAGTCACCAAAGGGCTCACACAGTAGGTCTTAAATCCAGCAGTCAGTTTTCACATAGTTTTAATATAACTCAAGAGTTTAGACCATGACTTGCAATCTCGTTATCCATTTTTGGTGATTTTAGTCTTAAAATATTTAAAATTGCAACCATATTGAAGTCATCAAATAGATGGGATAGTAGGGTTTTGGATTTCCGGTCATATTGGATCGAGTTCCATGAACAAGCCATATCTCACTCAATACCACTCYGATTCAAGTCAAGTCAGACTCATTATGTTCCCACGACGATTATATTTCTATCTATATTCATATTTTTTATTTTAAGTTTTCAAATAAGTTCAAATTTCATCAAATCAGCATACCTATACACAAGTCCGTTTTTGGGCAGCGTATATGAGTTCGCTACTCCACACTCGTGTATTATTAATTTTTCATTCTATTTATCATTATATCATATTAACTTACAGACATTTTAGTCCATATGAATGTACATTTTATTGGAAGAACTAAAAAAAATAATACAAACTTTAAATGAATTTTCTGTGCTTAGCTGTTTTTGCTAGTTTCTGAGCTATGCTACGATTCATTTCTATGTCTCACAGCTTGCATAATGAATTCCCTTATCTTTCTATTATTTTCTTGTACTCATATTTCCGACATAATTTTGTTTTTCTTATTTTAGAATAACTAAGGAAAGGAGAAGAGGAGAAATGATGTGTGAAACTTACTCGATTTATGTCGTGAAGTAGAGGATGAAGGCAACTGTTTGCCCAGATTAATTTACAATCGGAAAGCTCAAGAAATTCAGCAGAAAATTGTTGGAAAACTGTGCAGGTGAGGTGGTAATGAAACAAATGATCAGCCGTGTATAAATTTGAGAAAGAAAGCATGATACTTGGGTTGTTTATAGAAGTGGAAGGCAACATATACAAGGCTGCATGTGAGATATGTGGACAACTGTAAAGTTATAGACTAGCAGAAGGACAAGTGGTATAGTTAATCTACTAGCAAATGGCAATAAGAGAAACAATAGTGTGAGGCATTCCCCATGTATTCTTCGGCAGATGAATCAACAAAAGAAAGAGGAGTATTAAGCAAAAAGAGAAGAAGTAAAGTTAGATTTGAATTCTTTGTTGGCAAAAGCTTCTTGTACTTGTAGTAAGTTATGTGGTTCCATTGTCTAGAGCAGAAGGCTCAGTCAAGGAAGAGGATTTGAACCTTATGTAGGAATAATAAACATATGCATTCATTAGTTATCTTTTCTTTGACAAATATTTACATGTATAGATTTAATAGTGTAATAGGATGAATAAAATGAATAGAAAAATATGCTTAGAATGTCTTGCTATTCGGTTGCAGTTATAAAAGAAAATCAAATAGATTTTATCATGAACTGATGAAAAAATTTTAAAAAATAATATGAGAAAAGGATATTTACTTTGACTTGATCATTAAGGTTTCATGCATGTAAAATAGCTACATATTTTCAATCAAGGACTTACGAGTATAATTTTTAAAAATGCTTTTGATAAGAAAAGAATTATAAGAAAGTCCTTATGGATTTTAAAAATATCAAGAAATGTTTTCTTTTGCTTAGATTAAAAGGCTTCTATTAGTGAGGTTTTAAGGTAGTCTTATTAACTTAAAGTTTAAACTCTCACTTTATTTATTCAGGTAATTCGTTTTTCTTTAGCCGTTATAGCAAATCCTTCTCTAAGGTATGCTTTAATTATTCGAGTACTAAGTTTAGGATCTTACAGATTAAAGCTTCTTTGGATTTCTCAAATTAGGTAATAAATTCCGAAAGGATAAACAACCTAGTGGAACATAAACAACGACCAACAAATTGGAAGAGTGAGGTAATATTTTTCTCGATATGCGTGCAGATGTAGTAACTTTGCTATAGCAGGGATGCTACAACAATGTTGTACATTTCATAACCTATATTACTTAGGAATTCATTAATCCTAACTCGATTTTATACTCTTAACCACTTTCTGTGAATCTGTTACTGTGGGTTGTTACCAGTTTTAGTATTTTCTTGCCTTAGATCATTTTAGATTTCTTAGTGACAATTAATCCAAAACCAACAACGGATTTTTACTAGAAGTTTTGTGCTACCATTTCTACTCATTTAATCCTTGTGGAAATGATATCTTACTCATTTCTTATTGCTTGTGGACCGCGTGTCGTGTTTGAAGCTAATTGCCTGCTCATGATTCTGTTTATCACTTGCCAAAAATTAGATTTGAGAAAGTCATTTTTGTGATGCATGTAAGGAAACAAATAAAAAGCTCCTTTAAATCGAAAATGTGGTTTCTATTTCTAAACCACTAGAACGTGTTCATATGGACTTGTTTGGATCAAAAAGAACAACAAGCCTAGGTGATAATTAGATATGTCTTGATGATTTTTCTAGATTTACTTGGATTGTGTTTCTTGCACAAAAGGATAAAGCATTCAAAGAATATTAAAGTACAAAACTCCCTTGGATGCATTGATTATGATACGAAGTGATAATGGTAGAGAATTTCAAACAAGGATTTACAAACTTATGTGATGAAAATTATACTACTCTCAATTTTTCACCTACCAAGACTCCACAACAAAATGGGGTAGTTAAGTAGAAAAATTGCACTTTACAAGAGATGGCTAAATCCATGCTTTGTGGAAATAGTTTTACAAAATATTTTTGGCCAGAAGTCGTAAATACTGCTTATTATGTCAAGATCATGTACTGCTTAGACCTATCCTTAGAAAAACTCCCTATGAGTTAATGTTTGGTAGAATTCCTTCTATTTATTGCTTCAAAGTATTTTCTTGTAAGTGTTATATTGATGATAGAAACAACCTTGGTAAATTTAACACGAAATTGGATGAAGGTATCTTTCTTGGTTATTCTTCAAACAAGAGGGCTTATATAGTTTATAACAAAAAGCATTTGTTGTTGAAGAATTTGTCCATGCTGTATTTGATGAATTTAACGTTTTTTTTAAAAGAAAGGAGTTGATGAAGATGATGTAGGAACTTGTATGGATATCTATGAACATCATCAAACTCAAGTGTTGGAGAACAATTCTCAAGAGCATGATTCACAAACTCCAACTGTAGAAAATGACAATGAGGATGGTGAAGAAAACAAAAATGAAGAACATGAAATTCCCAAGGAATGGAGATATGTACCTAATCATCCCAAATATTATATTATTGATGATCCTTCTCAATGTGTTAGAACTAAACGTTATTTTGTAGATAATTTTGCTTTACTTTCACAAATTGAGCCTAGTACTATCAATAATGCTTTATGTGATGATTTTTAGATAGTTTCTATGCAAGAAGAATTGAATCAATTTCAAAGAAACAAAGTGTGGAAGTTAGTTCCTAGACCTAGCGATCATACTACCATAGGAACGAAATGGGTATTTAGAAATAAACTTGATGAAAATGGTGCAATTGTTAGAAATAAAGCTAAAATTATTGCCAAATGATTTAATCAAGAAAAAGGAACAAACTATCACAAAACATATGCACCCATAGCTAGACTTGAATCCATTCATATGTTATTAGTTTTTCCTTGTTACAAAAAGTTCAAATTATTTCAAATGTATGTCAAAAGTGCTTTCTTAAATGGTTTTATAAGTGAAGAGGTACATGYAGAACAACCTCCTGGTTTTATTTATGAGAAACTTCCAAACCATGTTGTTAAATTAACAAAAGAACTATATGGTTTAAAACAAGCTCCTAGAGCAAGGCACGAAAGTCCTAGTGCATTTTTGTTGGAAAAAGGTTTTTTAAGAGGAAAAGTTGATACTATCTTGTTTATCAAAGCAAATGACCAAAATGACATGCTACTTGTGCAAATATATGTGGATGATATTATCTTTGATGCTACAAAGATTTCCCATTCGAGAAATTTCTGAAATTATGCAAAATGAATTTGAAATGAGTATGACGRGCAAGTTAAATTTCTTGTTGGGATTGCAAATCAAGCAAACAAATGAAGGGATTTTTAGAAATCAAGCTAGATATGCTAAGGAATTTCTTAAAAGGTCTCGTAAGCTAGATGTTAAAGAGATAGGAATTCCTTGTAACACCTCATTAAGGCTTGATAGAGATGAAAAGGGAAAAATAGTAAATGAGTCTTTGTATAGAGGGATGATTAGTAGTTTGTTCTATTAAACTCCTAGTAGACCGGATATAATGTTTTTTGTATGCTTATGTTCTCGTTTTTAATCTTGTCCTAAAGAATCTCATTTATGTGTTGTTAAATATGTTTGTAGATACTTGAATGGTTCTTTTGATTTTGACTTATGATATCCTAGAACCGAGACCTTAGACTTAGTTGGCTATACCGATGCCGACTATGCCGGATGCAAAGTCGAACGTATGAGTACTAGTGGAAATTTCCAATTCTTAGGATATTCTCATATCTTGGTATAGTAACAAACAAGCTTGTGTATACCTTTCAACGGATTAAATAAAATATAAATTTTAACAAAGAAAATTAAATAAATAAATACATTGCTTGAGACYGTAGTGCTTGCAATGATGAAAACAAAGCCAATAATTTCATTAAGGTAATCTTAGTTTAATAGTTTAATTTGATATCCTGTTACAAATTGAAAAATAATATAATGAAAAAAGATCAAGACAGTTTAAGTGGTAGCAACATCAATTATGAAGCCATTAATGCCATTAATGTAATATGCATCACGGTATATAAGTTTATACTTATTAACGGTAAAAATGTAAGTTAGACATATCTTTAATTATCTAATGAAAACAAAGCCAATAACAATAATTTCATTAAGGTAATACTAGTTTAATAGTTTAATTTGATATCCAATTACAAATTGAAAAAAATAATATAATGAAAAAAGATCAAGACAGTTTAAGTGGTAGGAACATCAATTATGAATATTTTTATATATAATCCAATAAAATTTTAATATATGCATCCCAAAAGACTTGGATTTAAAGCAACAAACATTATGTTGAGATGAGGATGTCAAGATGAAATTATGTTGAGATTGAATGTGGATGCATATTTTGACGATATAAGGATGCTTATGGGAATGTTAAAGCATATGTTCATGGGAGAATTGAGATCAACTGTCACTCAAATTGAGTAAAATTTCTGCCATAAGCATTATAAGTTGAGCCTTCTCGTGTAAATCATGTTTCCTCAYATATGAACTTCAAGTGTAGTAAGAGTGCTTCACACCTACTGAGCTTCAATGTTCATTATCTAACTACTCCAAGCTTAACCTCTTTCTTTGCTGGATAAAATTGTAGTAAAGGGCTGGATATAGAGTAAGTTATGGACATATAAAAAGAAGATGGGATGGAAAAGTGTTTGATGGCTGAAACTTTCTGGGAAAATGGTAGTTTGCTCGGTTGTTCTAGAAATAAGGATGAAGCTGGATTTTCAGCTCATGAAGAGTATTTGATCAGATTTTCTGAGGCTTTTGGAAGTGGAGTTCAGGCTCTTTATATAGAGGACTTTCACTAACVGTATCGCCTTCCTCCTCAATACTTTTTCCTCCCTTTCCAATATTTCCACAGGCATCTCTTCGTGAGACAGGTTCTTGCGAAGATTCAGTGCTTCATAACTRAGAATGTGGGAGGGATCCGGAACATATTTCCTTAGCATGGAAATATGAAATATATCATGTACACCTGATAGGGTCGGTGGCAAGGAAACCCGATAGGCTAAGTCGCCCACCCTTTTGAGAATCTCAAAAGGTCCAATGAAATGAGGGCTCAACTTCCCTTTCTTCCCAAACCTCATAATTCCCTTCATAGGCACTACTTTTAGGAAGACCTTGTCCCTTACATCGAATTCCAACTGCTTTCTCCTCCTATCCACATAACTCTTCTGTCTACTCTGAGCAGTTCTCATCCGTTGACGAATCCTTTCAACTGCCTCTGCAGTGTGTTGCACTATCTCGGGACCCAACAACTTCCTCTCACCCACTTCATCCCAATGAACTGGTGACCTACACTTCCTTCTATAAAGTGCTTCATAAGGGCCATACCGATGGTAGCCTGAYAGCTATTGTTGTACGAAAATTCCACTAACGGAAGGAGTTCATCCCAAGTTCCTTAGAAGTCAATTACACATGCCCTCAGCATGTCCTCTACGATCTGATTTGTCCTCTCGGTCTGTCCATCTGTTTGTGGGTGAAAAGCAGTACTAAAATTTAATCGTGTACCCATAGCCTTATGCAAGCTCTTCCAGAATGTAGAAGTAAACCTTAGGTCACAATCAGACACAATGGACAACGGGACACCGTGCAGCCTGACGATCTCAGCCATATACAATTTCGCATATTTCTCCATGCTATAGGTAGTCTTAACTGGCATAAAGTGCGCCGGCTTTGTAAAATGATCCATAATTACCCAGATAACATTATAGCCCTTTTTCGTCCTGGGCAACCCAACAATGAAATCCATATCAATGTGCTCCCATTTCTATTCCGGAATCATAAGGGGTTGCAAAAGACCAGAGGGTCGTTGATGTTCAGCCTTCAGCTGCTGGCCGATAAGATAATGCTGAATAAACTCTGCTACATCACGGCTCATGCGAACCCACAAAAAAGTTTTCTCAGATCTCGATACATCTTTGTACTTCCTGGGTGAACTGAATATAGTTTACTATGAGCTTCTCTCAAGATTTCCTTCTTGAAACCCTTATCGTTCGAAACCAAAAGTCTGTCACCATACCCAGAGCTCCATCAATCATGATTGTGAAGTCCGAATGTTTTTCATCCGCAACCTCTGTTTGCCATTTCAACACCAGGGGGACATCCATTTGCACATCTCTTATCCTCTCAAGCAAAGCAGGTGTAAGAGTTATATTCGCGAAGTAGCCTGATAAGCCTTACGACACCATTTCTAAGTCGAGCTTCCGAATCTCTGCCATCAACAATTTCTGACAAACTCGTAAAGCGGCTATAGCTCTATGATTCGCCCTGCTAAGCACATCAGCCACTACATTAGCCTTACCTGGTGATAGTTTATCATGCAATCATAGTCCTTTACGAGTTCCAACCATTATCATTGCCTCATATTCAACTTCTTCTTGGTGAAGAAGTATTTGAGACTTTTATGGTCGGTGAAAATCTCGTACCTTGTCCCATACAGATAATGCCTCCAGATCTTTAACGCATACACAACGGCAGCCAACTCCAAATCATGCATTGGGTAGTTCTTTTCATACTTCTTCAATTGTCTTGAGGCATAAGCAATCACCTTAYCATGTTGCATCAAGACACAACCYAAACCCTTCATTGAGCCATCACTATAAATCACGAACCCTTCACAACCTTATGGAATTGTCAAGACTAGAGCGGATGTCAATCGTCTCTTCAACTCTTCAAAACTGCGCTCACAATCCGCATTCCATARAAATTTTGTGATCTTCTTGGTCAACTGGGTCGTAGGAGAGGCAATTTTGGAAAATCCTTCCACAAATCTCCGGTAGTAACTARCTAACCTAAGGAAACTATGAATCTCGGACTGCCTCAATCTTACTCGGGTCTACCGCATTGCYTTTCTTGGACACAATATGTCCTAGAAATGGAGCTATGAAGCTAGAATTCACATTTCTTAAACTTTGCAAAGAGTTTCTCGACTCTAAGTACCTGGAGTACCTTCCTCAAAAGCTCCTCATGCTCTTCCTTGGATCAAGAGTACACCAATATATCGTTGATGAAGACTATGACGAATTGGTCCGAATACTTCTTGAAAATTCAATTGATCAAATCCATAAATGCAGCAGGTGTATTGCTTAACTCGAATGGCATCACCAGAAATTCGTAGTGCCTATACTGAGTTCGAAATGCGGTCTTAGGAATGTCCTCATTTCGAACCCTCAACTGATGGTAGCCAGACCTCAGATYAACCTTGGAGAAATACCCCRCCCCTTGGAGTTGATCAAATAGATCATCGATCCTTGGAAACGGGTATCTATTCCTTATCGTCACCTTGTTCAACTCTCTGTAGTCTATGCRTAACCTTATCGATGCATCCTTTTTCTTCACAAACAGCACAGGAGAAACTAGGTCGGATGAAACCCTTATCCATGAGGTCCTGCAATTTCTCCTTCAACCCCTTAAGTTTCGTGGGAAACATTCGATAGGGTGCCCTAGAGATCGGTGCCATTTCAGGCGCCAAATCAATGGCAAAGTCGATCTCTCTTATCGGTGGTAAACCTTGAAGGTCATTCGAAAACATATCCACAAACTCTCGAACAACCAAAACCTGTTCGATCGAGAGCTCTGTTTCAGAAATCTCCCCTAATGAAGCCAGGTAGCCAGTGCAACCCTTCTTCATCATCCGACAGGCCTTCATGGYRAATATTATCGAAATGGATGGTTTCATCCTTGACCCGACAAAGCAAAAYTGTAGCTCGCCAAGCTAACCTAACATAAACTTCTTCTTGCGGCAATCAATTGTGGCATGATGCTTTGACAGCCAATCAATGCCTAAAATGACATCCAACTCCTGAATGTCCAACATCACAAGCTTTGCCATTAGCTTGTTCCCATCCAGAGCTATCGTATAATTCTTCAACATGTACATCAAATTCATGACTTCCCCAGAAGGTGTGGACACACCAAGCGGTGTATCTATACGTGTACACGAGGTTCGAAGTCTCTCAGCGAAAGTAGGGTGGACAAAAGAGTGGGTAGCTCCCGAATCAAATAGTATATTGGCAGGTGTATTGCACACAGATAAAATGCCTACATAACAGAAAATCTTAAATTCATGCAATCATTCATATTAATTTAATTAACGAAATTTTAAAGCTATAGGTGCCTGACACTACGGTTGGTGCTTCATCGGCCTYYTTCCTCGTCATGGTGAAGACGCGTGSCTGAGCAGTTRGCTTCGCCATTCTACAGTCCTTGGCCAAGTGTTCGGGCTTTCCACAGTTGAAGCACACTCCACCACTTCCACCAGGACATTCCCTAACAAAATGCCTCGTCTTCCCACATTTGTAGCACACCTCTTTGCCGAAGAGGCACTCACCCATATGTTCCTTGCTACATTTGGGGCAGGCTTTCTTCTACTGTTTGCCTTGTTGATTTCCCTGCCTACTGCCTTGGTCATACCTCCTCTTCTGACGACTCTTAGGATTTCCATCTCTAAATCTCTGATTCGTGGGTAGACTCCTAAACTCCTCCTTGCTTAACATTTGAGACCTCTCTACCAAGAGGAATTTATTAACAACCTCTCGGTACGAAAAAMGCTCAAATGGGATTACTGCCAGCTTCATCTGAGGCCTTAGCCCCTTTTCAAATCACCTTGCTCATCTTTCCTCCGTAGCAACCAAATTAGATGCAAATTTGRCTAATCGCACGAACTCTGCTTCATACTCACCAACAAATTGGCTTCCCTGCTCCAGCCTCACAAATTCACGCTCTTTCTGCTGCTGTACTGTCTTGGGAAAGTATTTATCATTGAAGGCCTCGATAAACATTTCCTAAGTGAAGGGACTAGTATCCTTCTCGTGCTGGCGCTAAACTATCATCCACCAGTCATATGCCTCTCCTTGGAGCATGTATGCGGCGAAATCGACCTTCTTTTCGCTTGATAGAGAAGGTTTTCTGTATCTCAGTCAGCCAATTTTTCCCTTCCATAGGATCAGTGCTACCTGAGAATGGCGVTGGGGTGAGCCTTTTAAACTCCGAGATCTTCCTGTACTCTCGTGTTTYGCTCCTCCTCGGCTGACTAGCCTGTCCGAAGGCAGTCATTGCCTGCATAAAGGCYTCCATGGTCATTAGAGTCCCTTGTGAGGCACGGGTACTACTTGCCSCCTCGTCTTGAGGCTGGACTACCCCTTCTTGGGCATGATAACGCGTAGTACAAATCATTACTAAATGAAAAATTTTATCGTGTAAGAACTTATACACAAACGTAGCGCATGATTACAAAATCAAACATTGCACTTTATCCCAAATTCAAAGCAAAATCAAAATATACCACAACACTTAACATTTAACTCATTCAAAAATTTAAGTCAAAATACAAATTTAACACTTAACGTACAACTCATTCTAGAATCTAAATCAAAATAGAAACTTACCAGATGGTCCAGAGAGGGAAGCTTGTGGCATGGCTCGATACCTATATACTTTTCAAAAATTTTAAGCCTTTCTCTTATCAAGTCCACAGAATCATTTTTAGAAATCCTAAGCTCTGATACCATAACTGTAACACTGCCAGATTAGGAACCGTCCTAAGCTGAGAATATTACATCATTTCACTCACAAATAATCAACTATTATTTAAACTCAGCATTTATTTAAAACAAAAATCACAAAAAACTTCAAGAATTTTAAAACATTCGAAACTATTTATCTTATTACAAAAATCGATTTGAAAAGCAATTCTCTGGTATCATAGTTGCCCACAAGCGACCTTCTCGCCCCGTCTAGTTACATATTATCTGCAATGAAACATACAAAAAAGAAATGAGCTAAAAAGCCCTGGAAGTAACCTCATGCATGAATGCATGAACGTGTCCTACATGTCATGAAATTATAAAATTTTGCCTTTAAATAAAAACTACTTTCCAAACATTCCCTTTTTAAAATTTCTTTACAAAACATTCCCTTCAAAATTCACTTACGTTAAAACATTCCATTTCCTTTCATTCATGAGCTCACCAGAGTGTAATGCCTAGCCACTAAGCTCTACAGTGGGCCATCTTATTTGGAACCCGATTCCATTCCTACCAGCAGAACCGCAAAGCGGTTAAAATTACATTCTTTTAACTTCCATACTTTCACCTCCAAGGAGGTGAACATTCCATTCTTACCTACCCTCCAAGAAGGTAGGGTCGGGTGCACCGGTCCACCACGCCCCATTTCCCACTCACATCTTTTGTGGCTAGGTTTACACTCCTTTCTGAAAACTTTAACATTTTCAAAACTTTAACCTTTTACTTTAAAATTCCATTTTATAACGCTTCACCTTCTAAGTGTGTGAAAGGCTCATGCCAATGTGATATAGAATTCTAACAACATGCTCATGACATGAAATATATACAACCTTATATAATATAACGTTCAACAAATAGTACAAGGTATGAATCATAATAGCATATCATTTGACATAAAAGTGCTATAGGATACGAACACATTAACATTCCTCACAATTACACACATCAACATAAAATCTCATACTCAACATATTAGAGCAATTAAAAGCGTTYAATTTCATTCATTTATAACGTTAATGAGATGGGAGGATTACTTACTCAGAGTCCTGTACATAAACAGGTTCTTATTTAAGTCATGAAGTGGACTCCTTCAATTGATCTCAACATAAGGCCTTGAAATGACCTAGTTGATTACAGAATGAGGGTCTACTTAGCTCGATCGTCTCAACTTAGGTATTATGTGTTTAATCCAAAAAATGTCCTTTATAAATTTATCAATCCATATTCAGTTCTCATATTATCAAATATTACGTTTTAAGGGTACAATTTGACTCCTTAGTTTGGGTATAAACCTAACTATGTTCTCCCGTAAATTTACTTCAGGGCATAATTATTTACAAGTTATATAATTTTAATATTAAGTGTTGGTATTTTTACCTTAAAATTCACGATATCCAAATGTTGCGGGACCGGTATTGGATTCCCGAATGTGCGTTCAA
>MEJB01000106.1:513517-562751 GCA_001752375.1 Rhazya stricta
GATGGCTTACGAGATGGATCCTCTTGGCGTGCGTCTTGCAGCAACTCGAGCAGCCTCGGCGAACGGTGACAGCAACAGCGAGCTGTAGCAGTCCAACTCTGGACGTGGGAGGCTCGTCAATCGCAACCCAGGCGGTCAGCGATCTGGAAAGCGGATGGTGGCGACCTTCAACACAACGTGCGATCGAGTAGGGGTCGCGCGGTCTGGCCGAGTCGCGGTAAAATCGTCCAATAGCTAAGCGGTTTGTCATCTATTGAGCAGCGTTGCACGGCAAACGGTAGAAAGCGAAGAAGATGGTGATGGCGGTATGGCATCCTAGAAGTTGGGGGCGGCGGTAGCAGCGACTTAGGGTAGAAGATGAAGGGTTTTCTTTAGATTTTTCATTTTTTTCTTTTTCTATTCTTTTCTTTCTTTTTATTTTCTTATATAATTTCTTTTTTATTTTATTTTTGGGTCGTAACCCAAGCCCGTGGGCCTTCCCATACAAATCTAACGCAAAACCCATAAATTAAACATAACGGGCTTTTTTTCGATAAAAAGCCCAACTTTCGACTAACTAATAAATAGGCCCACAAGTCGAGCCTTTAACCAAACGATAACTCTTATTCGACACGGACAATATTTCCGTACTTCTTAAATGTGCGATTTCAAAATATTAATCGTATAAAATGTCCAATACTAGTTGGCACACAATTTCACGTAAAATCAAACAAATTTAATAAAGGGAAAATTCTGGGTGTTACCGGTCCCCCACGCCCCATTTTCCACTCGCATCTTTCGTGGCTAGGTTTACATTCCTTTTCGAAAACTTTAAAAATTTCCAAAACTTTGACAATTTGCTTTAAAATTCCATTTCCTAAACCATTCACTTTCTAAATGTGTGAATGGCTCATGCCAGAAGTGATGTAGAATTCTAACTACATGCTCATGATATGAAATGCATACAACYGTATATAACATATCATTCGACAAACAGTACAAAATATGAAAGATGATAACATATCATTCAACATAAAAGTAATACAGGATATGAACACATGCACAACTACACACATCAACATACAATCCCATACACAATATATTAGAGCAACTAAAAGAGTTCAATTACATTCATTTGTAACGTTAATGAGACGTGAAGAATACTTACCCAGAGTCCTTTACGTTAATGGGTTTCTACTTAAATCATGATCTGGACTATTTSAATGGTTCTCAACGTAAGGCCTCAAGATGACCTAGTTGTGATTACAAAAAGGAAGTCTACTTAGTTCGATCATCCCAGCTTAGATATTATGTGTTTAATCCAAGAATGTCCTTATCAATTATAAATCCATATTCAATTCTTATATTATCAAGTATCCTGTTTTTAAGGTTACAATTCAAYTCCTTAGCTCGGGTMTAAACCTAATCTATGCTATCCCACCAATTCACTTTAGCGCATAATTATGTACTAGTCATAAAATTTCAATATTAAGTGTTAGCATTTTCACCTTTAAATTCATGATGTCCAAATATTGTTGGAGCTATATTGGATTCCCGGGCGTGCGCTTAAGCGGCGCACACAACAGCCCTGCTCGTCTGGGCGTCGGTGGGCCTGGGCGTAGGGCAATAGGCCCCTGGACGCCTGATGCCTCTAGGATTGGCACTGTTGGGACAGGCGCTGAGTGTCGGGCCCTGCTGCTGTCCCTCGTTCTTGGCCAAAAATAAATCTATTTYTGACCAACAATCTGTTTCTGATCAAATTTCCGACGACTAGTTGACGGCAGCGGACTGCAAATTTGAAACCGGCGACTCGAACAGCAAGGACAGAGATCAAAGTGACAACCAAYGGTAAAGATTCTGGCTTTAGTTCGAAGGGAAAAACTGTTGAGCAGTGGAAGAAAATGGCGATGGCAAATCTGGTGAATGGTGTATAGATCTGGTCAAGCAGAGAAGGAGAGAGGATGATGACGGCAGATCTGGCGAATGGTGTCATGCAGATTTGGTCGCGCAGAGAAGGAGACAGGACGATGACGGCAGATTTGGCGAATGGTGTCACGCAAATCCAGTCGCGCAGAGAAGAAGAAGATGGCTTACCGGATCTGAAGGCGGACCGCTTCATCCCGAGCGGGTATGGATCTAGTAGGTTTGGATCCTCCTGGCCGAACATCCGTGAGCCAGTTGAGTGGCACACAGCGGCGATTTCGGACTGGCGCTACAAACACACAAGCTGCAGTAAGGAGAGATGATGACTTCTCCAGATTGAGGCTTCAAACTGAGCAATGGCAGTAGATCTATGGCGCGATGGGAAATCGCTACAACTGTTAAGCTACCACCGATCAGACCACGATAGATTGTGGTGTTGGCAGAGGAACAAAGAGAAGAGAGAAGAAGGAGCAAGGAAAAGCTATTATGAGCGATGTCAGGTYAGGCAGAGGTAGAAGCGGCATGATGGCAACAGCGGCATAGGGTTACGCAGGGAAGAAGATGGGTTTTTCCTTTTTCTTTTCTTTTCTTTTCTTTCTTTTTATTTTCTTATATATTTTCTTTTCTTTTCTTAATTTTGGGCCGTAACCCAAACCTTTCGGGCCTTCCCATCCAAATCTGACCCAAAATTCTTAAATTAAATATAACGGGCTTCCTTTCAATAAGAAGCTCAACTTCCGAGTAAGAAATAAATAGGCCTAYGAGTCGAGCCTTCGACCAACAAATGACTCTTATTCGACACGGACAATATTTCTGTACTTATCAAACGTGCGATTTCAATATATTAATCACATATAAAATTTTCAACCCTAGTTGGCACACAATTTCACGCAAAATCAAACAAAATTAATAAAGGAAAAATTTCGGGTATTACAAAGGGAACACAAAAACATCTCAAAAGAACTGGGCTTGTACATACAAATTTCATCACACCAAAACAACAAATGGCTACAGCAACTAAAGTTAAACCTATACAGTGGTACCTTCACATATTTAAATGTCCTTCGAATACAAATCCTTTATAGTGTAACATTCTTTTTGTTTTTAAACTCAAGATAATATTTTCCATATTAAATTTGTCATTAAGTAGTGCACATTATCAATAAATTTTTCCAGGGAGAACATTAATAGTCATAATAATTCAAGAAGAACTATAATGTAAAATATATATCAAAACAAATTTAGGGAACACTGCTCATGTGTTCGCTAGTGCACAGTCAAGCTAAAGAAACTAAAATMATAGATTTTCACATTAAAAATAGCAATTTAAAAGAAATCATTAATACTTAGATTTTATTGTAGACCTATTATTATTCAAAATATAGGAATGCAAGATCTAGGTTCAGTTTATTTACATATATAACTCAAGATATATGTTCAAGATGGGGGGTCAATGTAGGTTGGGGGGAGTTGAAATTTAAGTCAGAATACATTAAATGGATCATATATTAGTGAAACATTGGCCCCAACCTGAATTGACCAAATGCAAAGGAATTCAAGTCCATTTACTCAAGAAGCATCATAGGATCAATAAATAAATAAATCCCTCCAATTAAAATCCTCCAAATTCATGATTATGAATTGTAGATATTCGTTAACTTAACAATGCTAAGTGACAAAAATAAAGAACAAACTTCATGGTAGAATATCAAATTAGTAGACCTTTAATATAAATTTCCTTGCAAGAACACCATGCATCTGCACAAAGCGTCTGATGATTTTGCACCACAAAAATTAATTCCAAATTCTCCACTCACTAATGTAATCACAACTAGAAAAAGATCTTCAAAGTTCCCAAAAATGCACATGTGAATATTCCTTTCAAATTGAGAAATTTAATCATTATAAGAAGTGCCCCCCTATTTCTACCGTCAGCTTTCAAATAAGGGTCACCACTGTAAGACTTGCTCTTCAGCTTCAAGGTGTTTGAGGAACACATATCTGATTTGTTAGTTCAATGACATTTCAAATGTTGTGATGTTTGTAATGTAAGTGAAGGACAATTTATATTACACTTTTGGAGAGATGAAACGAAATATATGATTAAATTGTTTTATCTTGGGCCATTTGTGTCATTCATTTTAGATAATGTTTATTAAATTTCTATTACTACATCAAGTGAAACATTCTGCATTCCATCATGCTTGAATGAAGCAACAGAAAATCGCCGATAGACAGAACTTTACATGCATTGCACACCAAAGAATAGTTAAACTGGATTTCTTTTCAAAAATTCGAGAATTTTACTATTTTTATACCATGTGCAGATTTACTTATCAAATTACATAACAAAATTTATTTATTTATTCAACTCATCACGATATTGAATTTTTGTAAAGATCCAGTGTATATTTCAGTCAGGATCATGTTATGATTCTTTTAGTAACYAACAAAATCAAATTAAATGACGAGTGAGGTACCTTTAACCATGGATGTTAAATGCTAAATTTGCATTTTGCTCTTCTAATCTTTTTGCACCTTACCTTCTGAATTTTGAGAGACAAAGAGAGAGACAGAGAGACTGAGGGACTGAGATGGTGAATGAATATGCAACATAAAGGAAAACTATAAATGGCATTTGCCTTTTTTTCACTTACTTGAGATACTTACAGTTAAATGCATGATGACCTTCTTTTAAGTATGAATAAGTCATGTAATATAGAGATAACTATGAATGTATGCATGTATGTATGTACATATCTATACGAGTGCATATATGTTAGAAGAGAAACAAACACGTATTATTGAAACCAAAACTTGCACAAAAATAATAAACCAAAAAACACACAYATGTAATCTTTGTTATTCTTTACATTATCAATATTACTAGTGATGGTTGTTTTCTTACACAAGTCACTGTTGCAATAGGATTTTCATTTACTATATCCCCATCTGCTTGAAATCCCACGCTCGTGACAATATTATTGGGACTTCCAAGTCTTTATTTCATTCATAGTAGCAGAGCATATATTTTGCAGCATTTCAAAGCTTGAAAAGTCAAATAAGCATGTCCTATAGCCATTTTCAACATATCCTAGATCTTGATGTACCATCAAATAAAATTCCACAATTTGAACTCCATTTTTCTTTGAAAATTACTGACATCCAAAGGCCTTGAACAATAAGTAATATGTTCTGATGGAATTAACTATAAAAAAATGTCCCACTTTTAATCCTTATTAATTGAAAACTCATACCATTGCSTATGAAAAGTGAGAAAGTTCTTCCAATATGATAATGTTAAAGTCCAAACAAATCCTGCTTTAATCCTAGAGTTTGATTTCTTGACCTACCACATCTTTCACATTGTAAGCAAATTTGGGAGGCAAATTGTTGAAATTTTAGAATGTAGGAATATATAATGTTTGTTTTTTTTGGAAATACTGCTAAAACCATTATGGAATTTAAGTGAAACTTCTTGTAGTAGAGAAGATAAAATTGCATYGACTAAGCCAATTCAAAAGTCAAGTATAATCTCAATTAGTAGATGGTCAATTACATAATTTGATACGAGTAAAAGTGCATTTATGATGACCAAAAGGAAAAGAAAAATTCCAAGTTTCAACGTAACCCCGTAGTCACTATCTACTTCAATTACATATTTTAGTCCGAGTTAGTAAACTTTAATTGAGTAATATCTTGTTACTGCTAGTTACATGAAGCTTTTTGACAAAATAATCATAAGTCTAGTTGGTAAACAAACATAATTCCTTGAACATATTGCACCGTAGGTGTGCACTCATAATATGAGAGACGTATGAAAATGAGCCAAAAGAGGTCTAAAGACTCAAGATATATATCAAATACTGAGGAATCGAAAAACATCTTAAAAGAGCTAGGCTTGTTTAAAACCCTAGGCTTTTTCGATTTTCGGATATCTATTTCGGGTTTCGTAGTATTGAATGTGTGTTCGGAAATTAGAAGTTTTCAATAATTAATATAGAATTATTTTATTAGTTCCATACTCACGTATTATTCATTTTTCTTTTAAAATGAAGCCGTAAATGCAGCGGCTCACTGTCCCCACGGTTCACTTGCTCCAAACGAGTCGCCACTTGTCTATCGATAATTTGTACTATTACAAGGAAAGATAAATCCATATAGCGGAAACATGACTTAACGATGATTAAAAGTTTAGGACAAAGTTTTTCATAGTAGACTAAGGGCAGTAGTGCTATTCTAGCACTTGACATCTRTGGCTTTCGTCCCTAACACCCTTTGCCTTAAGTTCTGCATCTATCACTACAAAAACAAAGGAAAATATGAGCTGCAACATGTTTGTAACATTTCTTTCCAAGAAATGTAGTGCTACCAATTTCRGTTTTCTTTTCATAAGCTGTTTTCCTTTTTCTCCTTGAGTCATAGGGGCATAGAGGGAGTTGCTATTAGCTACCTTGAAGCTTCAGCAGCAATTACAGAAATATATTTAGTAGGTAAATGACTCATGTTTCCTTAATCAATCTTCGTGTCTAGTAAAGTGTTTGTTTACCTAAAATGGCTATTGCAAAATTCCAGAAAAGCAACTGAATAACTAAAATGGCTTTCAACTAGCAGCCCTCCAGCAAGACTTGACATTACCTCTAGCTAAGGCCAAATGGGGCTAAGTGACATTCTGGGATAAGCTCTTGATATCATAAGAAATCCATGAAAGAAAAGAAAGCAAATGAAACATGAGAAACTGCTTGGCATTCTTATATCATTGAATATTTACCAGACTGACAACATCCTCCTTGCATTCACTACTATCAGATTTAGCATTGATATTAGCACCATCTTTTTCAGGTGACTGTTCATTTCCTGCGGTTCCAGCCATGAAGCCAAATCGAACTCTCTGCAACCCTCTTTCCGCAATTTGCAAAATTGCAGTTCTCTTCTGTTCATTGTTTCCCTTTAACTTATGCAAACTTTTCTCCACAGCCTCTTTTTCCACCAGAGCAATCCTTAGTAGGCTGTTAATATCCCTATTCTCCTYTGTCAAACTCACCACGCTATTCTCCAAGTCCTTCCTCTCTTTCTTCCGTTTCTCCATAAATTCATTCACTTTCGAATCAACTTTATTTACAGGCTCAGAAACCCCCTTCAATTCCCACAAAAAATTCCCCAAATCCCCATCTAAATCCAGTTCATCGCTCTTTCAAGGTTTTAATAAAAACTATATCATTGTTGAAAAACCTTTGGTAGATGAAGTATTTGAAAAGGGTGGAGGTAAACATTTTTGAGAATGAAACACACAATTGAGAACCATTACTGCAAAGTGAAACTCCGCAGGATCTAGTAATATCAACCTTATCTCCTCGCAAGCATGCATGCAATTTTCAACCTTATCACCTCTTAAAAATTAATGGTACCCACTAGTTAGGGTACAAAAAGAATCAACTACTCTCAGTTAAACCTCCTAGCCAAGGGTACGATAGCCTACAATCTAAGATGGGTGCCCAATGGCACGAGTGTCTGCTTGTACATTCCCAGTCCTCCACAAGCATCCTCAGTCATTGGCCAAGGATAGACTTATTATGGTACTGTCATTTGAAAGTTCAAAAGGTACTCATATTGAGGACTAGCCAAGCATAGTACTTTGACCGCCGCACTAGTTTGTCAGAGCTTGCCAATTGAGTACTCAATACAATCCATCAATTCAATCAATTAAATCAAAAGGTGATCTCATAATAAGTTTTCAGAAACAGGTTTTGTCAGTTTAAAATAGAGATCATGATTTGTCAAAAATCTTCTTGAATAATTTTATCRACCAATTTTTTCTTTAAAATACATTTCTTCTACGTTTATCAAAAATATTTTTGTATAGACTAGTTGAAAAAAATTTTGCGAAAACGTTTTTGAAAGAAAATTTTGAAATACCTTTGAGGGAAACCTGTTTCAATATCTTTTTCAAGCGTACGGGAATGAAAAATCTAATCAAAGTATGCTTGATTAAAATAATAACATTTTGAGATCTTAAAAAGAAATCGGAGGAACTTAGGATGATTGAAAAAAAGTGATCTAGAGTACGAAGTAAAATTTGCACATTTTTATAGGTTGAAAGTTTCGGAGGAACTCACTTGTTCTAATTTGTCAAGAAAATCTATTGTCTATCGTTTCCTAAAAACAACCCACAAGAAATATCCTTGGTGATCCATCACAATAAACACATCCACTTCATAACTTAAAAGCTCTGTTCACAATTAACTTGACTTTACCTTCTGAATTTTGAGAAACAAAGAGAGAGACAGAGAGACTGAAAGACTGAGATGGTGAATGAATATGCAACATAAAGGAAAACTATAAATGGCATTTGCCTTTTCTTCACKTACTTGAGAAACCTACAGTTAAATATACGATGACCTTTTTTTAAGTATGAATAAGGCATGTAATATWGAGATAACTATGTATGTATGTATGTATGTACCTATATGAGTGCATATATGTTAAAAGAGAAACAAACACGTATTATTGAAACCAAAACTTGCACAAAAGTAATAAACCAAAAAACACACACAAGTAATCTTTGTTATTCTTGACATTATCAATATTACTAGTGATTGCTGTTTCCTTACACAAGTCACTGTTTCAATAGGATTCTCATCTACTAAATCCCCATCTGCTTGAAATTCCACACTTGTGACAACAATATCATAACTTCCAAGTCCATTTATTTCATTCACATTAGCAGAGCACATATTTTGCAGCATTTCAAAGCTTGAAAAGTCAAATAAGCATGTCCTATAGCCACTTTCAACATATCCTACATTTTGATCTACCATCAAATAAAATTCCACAATTTGAACTCCATTTTTCTTTGAAAGTTACTAACATCCAATGGCCTTGAACAACAAATGATGTCTCCTGATGAAATTAACTATAGAAAAATGYCCCACTTTTACATTCTTATTAACTGAAAACTCATACCATCGCCTATGAAAAGTGAGAAAGTTCTTCTAATATGATAAATGTTAAAGTCCAACAAATCCTACTTGAAACCTTGAGTTTGATTTCTTGATTTACCAAATCTTTCACACTGTAAGCAAATTTGGGAGGCAAATTGTTGAAATTTTAGAATCTAGGAATATATATATATATATATATATATATATATATATATATATATATATATATATATATATATATACACGCTACTGCTAAAGCCATTATGGAATTTAAGTGAAATTTCATGTAGTAGAGAAGATAAAGGTGTATCAACATAGCCAATTTGAAAGTCAAGTATAATCTCAGTTAGTAGATGGTCAATTACGTAATTTGATGCAAGTAAACGTGCATTTATGATGACCAAAAAGAAAAGAAAAATTCAAAATTTCAACCTAACCTCGTAGTCAGTATACACTTCAGTTACATATTTTAGTCGAAACTAGGAAACTTTAATTGAGTAATGCCTTGTTACTACTAGGTACATGTAGCTTTTTGACAAAATAATCATAAGTCTAGTTGGTAAACAAACGTAGTTCCTTGCACAAATATTGCACCATAGGTGTGCACTCATGATACGAGAAATGTATGAAAATGAGCCAAAAGAGGCCTAAAGAGTCAAGATATATATCAAATACTAAGGGAACCAAAAAACATCTTAAAAGAGCTAGGCTTATTTAAAACCCTAGGCTTTTCTGAATTTTAGATATCTATTTAGGGTTTCGTAGTACTAAATGTGTGTTTGGAAATTAGAAATTTTCAATAATTAATATACAATTATTTTATTAGTTGCATACTCACGTATGATTCATTTTTCTTTTAAAACAGAGCCGTAAGTGCAGTGCCTCACCATCCCCTATCGATAATCAGTACTATTACAAGGAAAGATAAATTCCATATACCAAAAGCATCACTTAACAATGACTAAAAGTTTAGGACAAAGTTTTTCATAGTAGACTAAGGGTAGTAGTRCTGCTCCAACACTYCCTAACACCCATTACCTCAAGTTCTGCATCTATCAATACAAAAATAAAGGAAAATATGAGCGCTAGCCAAGTGAGTTCCGCACGTGTGAAGTGTGAATTCAGAAAACAAATGTTCAGGGTTTTAATAGAAACTGCATCACTGTTGAAAAACCTTTGGTAGATGACGTATTTGAAAAGGGTGGAGTTAAACATCTTTGAGAATGAAACACACAATCAGGAACCGTTACTCCAAAGTGAAACTACGCAGGATCTAGTAATACCAGCCTTTTCTCTTCGCAAGCATGCATGCAATTTTCAACCTTATCACTTCTTAAAAATCAATGGTACCCATTAGTTAGGGCACAAAAAGAGTCAACTGCTCTCGGTTAAACCTCCTAACCAAGGGTACAATAGCCAATTATTCAACTTGGGTGCCCAATGGCACGAGTGTTTGCTTGTACGTTTCCAGTCCTCCACAAGCATCCTTAGTCATTGGCCAAGGGTAGGCTTACTCTGGTACTGTCGTCTGAAAGTTCAAGAGGTACTCGTACTGGGGATAGCTAAGTACAGTACTTTGATCGCGACACTAGTTAGTTAGAGCTTGCCAATCGAGTACTCAATACAATCCATCAATTCAATCAATCAATCAATCAAAATGCGATATCATAATAAGTTTTCAAAAACAGGTTTTGTCAGTTAAAGATAGAGATCAAGAGTTTGTCAAAAATCTTCCCTAAATCATTTTATTGACCAATTTTTTTTTAAAGCACATTTATCCTATGTTTATCGAAAATATTTTTGTAGAAGAGTAGTTTGAAAAATATTTTGCAACAAACCYTTTTGAAAGAGAATTTTGAAATACCTTTGAGGGAAAACTATTTCAAAATCTTTTTTCAACGTACGCGAGTGGAAAATAGAGTCAGAGTATGCTTGATTAAAATAAGAACATTTTGAGAGCTTAAAACAAAAGCGGAGGAACTTAGGATGATGGAAAAAAGTGATCTAGAGTACGAAGTAAAACCTGCACATTTTTAGAAGTTGAAAGTTTCGAAGGAACTCATATGTTCTAATTTGTCATGAAAATCTACTAGCTATCGTTTCCTAAAAATAAYTCACAAGAAATATCCTTTGTGATCCATCACAATAAACACATCCACTTCATAACTTAAAAACCCTGTTCATAATAACTTGAATTTTATTTTTTTACGAGTAAAAATTATTTTTATAAAAATAGATATTTTTTCAGCTTGAAGAAAAGATTTGTAMATATAAGTTTTGTATAATAATTTATAGAATAAATGCAATTGTTAGGAAATTTTAGGATAAGAAATGACAGTTGCTTTTTTCTTTGAGAAATCGGTGAATGGACAGCTTATAGTATTTTGAGCATATCTCCCAAAATACTTTGGATGTTTGAGTGAAACTGGTAGAAGAATGCTCCTAACATTCTAAAATATAAAACCATGCAAAAATCAGAGTTCAAAACATTTCGAATAAATTCTAGAATTGAAGATCAACAAACAAGTCATGCTCAATTAGCCAGATTGACTACACTGCAAAGATCAACTCATATCTTGAGTTTTACTCTTACAAATGGGACAAAATTTGTATTAAATTCTTCTGAGATCATGGCTTTCTAAAGACATATCATAATCAGAATTTCACCAATAAATCAAACTGCTACGTTATGTTGACAGTGGGTAAATTTCTGGTTTGTCCAGAAAACCCTGATGATCATCTTTTGTATTTAATATGAAACCATTGTTGACCTCAAAGCATGTTAAAATTCCATATTCATCTTAAGACAGCACCATAATCAGATTCCTAGAACATTCATGCAAAAAACCCATGCATCAAACAGGTATTCTTCTAACCAAAACTCTACACGACTCACATAGTTACTACACAAATCAATACTTAGAATCAGTCCAACTTAGCGTTGCTACACACCTGAAAAAAGTAACAGGGAAAAGGTAGGATTCTGAACATATGAAAAGAGAATCAAATCAGCAGATTTATTAGGGTAGAATGATAGTGGGTGTTTAGTTAAGAAAGGTAAGTGCCGGCTGCATTTGCAAATGGGGTAGAGCTGATGTTTGGCTTATTAAAGGGTAGGGATTTTGGAAAGATTTTAAATATAATTTAGGCTCTATTTATAGTGTTTGTGCGAAATTCTCAAGGCTGAAAAAGGGTGGAAGTCAGGTAGGAAAAGGAAGAGAAAAACGGTGGTTTTCTTGCATTGTTTGGAGACATTTCCATGTGCAATATACACCTAAGGGGTCAGTTGTGTATCTCTCAAGCCTTCCGCTTCCTATGCTTGATAGATCACCTAGATTATGTGTCATTCTCCTAGCTAAACGCTCCTGTCATGCGTACAGCCCATGCCATGCAAACAGCTGTACAATTCTTGCAAAAGTTTCTCCAAACTAGAGAGCATACTACACATACATGACTAAGATTTCTCCTTAGCCAGAACTCATATAAAATCAACATATGCACACTCAGTCTCTCAAATTTCATGACAAATGTTAGATATGCAATGGGAAGGATCAAGGGCTGGGATTGCATCAAGTAAGGAATGATCACATTGCTGAAATAGAAGAAGAGCAATCGGCTAGGGAGAAGGAAGAATTATGATGGAGTTTTATGAAGAGTTCTAGTCTAATATTGTAATATAATGAAGGCTAAAAAAAGTAGTACTAAAATAAAGTCTTCAAAAATAATATAGTTTTAAGAAAATAGCAAAGAGTCTTCAAAAATAAAGTTTAAGAGAATAAAAAATAGAATAATGTTTAAAACCAAATCATATCTAGCAATTTGAGAAAAAGAGTTTTCAGAATTCAATTAAGCCAAGATAATGTTTCAAGGTTATTCTAACTGCAATAAGCCTATTGAAATTCTAAGCTTGGAATATCTTAATTCCAAATGTTCTAMGTCTTAGCTAAATCTATTCGTGATATCATAACCTATGTTGGTTTCCTCGAAATATCTAGGTTGTTACTGTAGGAATTTTTATCCCATTCATCAAACCCTGGCGTGTTGGGAAATGTGTCCATTGTTATATCATTATATTCATAGCAATAGTGTAATCACTAGAATTGTAAAACCCTAGGTGTTTCCAACTTATGGATAGTTATTTAGGGTTCCGTATTATTGGCCCACGTTCGGAAATTAGAATTTTTCAATAATTAATTTAAGATTATTTGGTTAGTTTCATACTCGTGTACTATCCATTTTATTTTAGACCCGAGTTATAGAGAACTTTTATCATCTTTGGAACTCGAGCATGCATTGGGAAGCATTGCAAATCAGATATATCATTAAATTCATAGTCTTAGTGTAATTACTATAATGCAATTTATTTGAATTAGCCAATGCATGCAAAGCTAGGACATTTACCATGTATATTGGATTCTCATAAATTGATCAATAAATTTACCCTTGCCCATGTGACCTTTGACCAACCCACCACCCATTTTAAATTATTTTCTATTTTTCTTTTTCCCTCTTCTTTTTCCTCTACTTGGCCAAAATTGTTGTTATAATCCTCAAAAATCTGATTTGCTTCAGCTTCTTAAAGAAGCCATTTCAACTCTTATTGAAGAAGATTTTTACAAGCTTATTTCATAAGATTTTCTCCTTTTTTTTCTTGAAGGCAAATTAAGTCCTAACCTCTATTTATACCCCCTTGGCTAGCGTTTTCCCATTTCATTTCTTTTGCAAACATTTCAAGCTCTCTCAACTCTCCAAACTCTCTCTCTCTCTCTCTCTCACAACTGAACACTCTCTCTTTCTCACCTCTCGTTCTCGGATTGTGGATTCGATTGTGAAAGATGAGTACTCTGTCGATCATCTTAAGGGCTAGCTACACAAGCAAAGGACTATGTTTGGCTGGTCACCGGTATGAATTACCTATTTTTCAGGTAGTGTTAATCCTCGAGATAGCCATAAGGCTTAGACAATGATGACCTAGTTAAGGATAGAGAATACATAGGAAAGACGGTTGATTCATGGAGCCCCGTGCTCTTCCGATGGATGCTCGTGCCTAGGTCAGTAGCCTAGGCGACTGATCCATGTACCTTAGCTTGTAGATAGTTTCATTTGTGTTGTGTGACGTTGAAAATTACATGCATAATTTCGGGGTTAAGGTTGGTTATTTTGACCCCACCAAATCATATTGGTGGTAATTAGGAAACTTTCTACCTTCGTTGTTACACACTTCGTGATATGATTTGTTTTGATATCAAAAAGCCTTCAAATACATTCTTGATTAGCTTTTGAGCTTCCGCGTGATCAAATTATTTACTACTTTTATTTATGATGCGCTTTGAACACTAAATAGTTYGATATGTCGTCCACAATTGTGATTATTCATTTGGATAAATTATGCACACTTGAATATTTTGCAACTACACATGGGATACACCTTTGGAGTCACTGAGTCTAGTCACTATTTTTCTCATGTTTTAGTTACATGTAAAAAATTACTAGAGCTAGCAGGAAGTCATAGCTTAGGAGCGTACTATAGGAATATATCTTGTGAAGTTTGGATTGCTAAAATAGTTCTAGTATATATATATTTATTTATTTTTGGAAGATGTACTTTATGATGTTTTTGGACTGTAAATTATTCGAATTTATGTACTTTGAAGTTTTTAAGTTGTGTAATTTATATTATCGGTTTTAGACGCTTTGAATATTTGACTGTTCGTCTGTTGAGAGACAGGCGGTGCTTACTCCTTCCCAACGGAACCTATGGCAGGTGGGTCGTCACAGCTTGTATATACAAATTTCCTTGCTCCGAAACCACAAAAGGCTAATGCAACTAATATTAAGCCCAAGCATTCAATCAGTTGTCATGTTGAACCGACAAAGGCACTTCCCACTCAAACCTTTAGTAAATTTAAAGAAGTCTATTGGAGTTTATTTGCCCAATGAGTCACAATAATTGATGCTACTTGCCTATGTGTGTTGAAGATGCATAAAAGTTTCTACAAAACTATTATGTCACAGTGTTTACACAATCATTTCGAGTGTTGAAACAAGGAAATAATAATCTTAGTTGTTGTTCATAAATTTCATAATTTTCAATGGAGACTTAGTGGTCATTGGAAATCTTAAAAACTTCATATTAGTCAATGAACCAAATATTTGGTTCTTGAGTTTTAAAATTATTTCATGATTTTCATACTTATGGCTACCATTTCTAACTTCACATCTTTAAATGTCTTCTAATACAAATCCGTCACATTCTAACATTCTTTTTGTTTTTAAACTCAAAATAATATTTTTTATCTTCAATATTGTTATTACGTATTGCATATACGAATAAATCTCTTTAGGCAAAACATTAATGGTAATAATAATTAAAGAAGAAGGTTAATGTATAATAGACTTCAAAACAAATTTAGCAAACACTACTCATGTGTTTGCTAGTACACAGTCAAGCTAAGTAAAAAAAATAATAGATCGGAACAAAAATTTAGAAGAAACCATTAATGCACGTATATTTTATCATAGAGCTATTATTATTCAAAACATAGGAGTGCAAGATCTAGGTTCAGTTTGCATAAATAAATCTAGATATATATGTTCAAGATGGGGGAAAGTGCAGGTTAGGGGAGTTGAAGTTTAGGTTATAATACCCTAAATGGAACATATATCAGTGAAACATTGGCCCCAATCTGAATTTACCAAATGTAATGAATTTGAGTCCATTTACTCACATAGCATCACATGATCATAACAAAATAAATCCCTCCARTTAAAATCCTTTGAATACATATTATGAATTATACATACTCTTTACCTTAATGACAAAAATAACTAACAAACTTAATGGGAGAATATCAAATTAGTAAACCTTCAATGTAAAATTCTTGACAAGCATTCCATGCATCTGCAGAAAGCATCCAATGATTTGCACCACAAAAATTAATTCCACATTCTCCACCACTAATGTAAAAATGAAACACAACTAGAAAAAAATAAATCTACAATTTTGCCACAATAGCACATGTCAATTTTCACTTAACACTAAGAAATTTAATCAATATTAGAAGAACCCTCCAATCTATACCGTCAGCTTTAAAATAATGGTCACCACCGGAAGACTTGCTCTTCAGTTTCAAGGTGTTTGAGGAACATATCTCTGGTTTGTTGCCAGTTCAATGAAACTTCGAATTTTGTAATGTTTGTAATGTAAGTGAGGGACTATCTCTAATGCATTTCCAAAGAAAAGACACAAATTGTATGATTAAAATTTCTTTATGTTAGGCCATTTGTGTGTTCCTGTTTATATAATATTGATTAAATTTCTATTACTACTTTAATTGATACATTTTGTATTAGTCCATAATGCTCGAATAAAGCAACTGAAAACTGCCCACAGACTCTTCACATGCATTGCACACCAAAGAACAGTTAAAAAAAATTATTTTCTAAAATTCAAAAATTCCATTGATTTTAATACCATATGCAGTTTTACTTATCAAATGCATAACAATATTTATTTATTTATTCATTGATGCTCACAAACTTGATGCATTATAAACCTAGTATACTAGTGTTAAAAAGTGTATAACAAGTGAGTCAAGGTTGATCCCACAAGGATTTCTAATCAAGTACCAAAATTATTGAATTTTACTAATTTAAACCTATCAAAAGTGATGAAATCAAACTAATAACTTGAAATGGATAAGTAATCTAAAAAGTTCAATTCTAAAATTCAATTACCTAAATCCAAAAAGATATAATGTGATAAAAGATGTTGGTTAGGGTATCGATCCGAATCATTCCTGTAATGAGGTAAGTTAATCGTACCTTAATTGCCCTAATTTCCAAATCTAATCTAAATGTTAATGGTAGAATTTCCTAATTTAGGTTTTACTAAATCCCTTGCCATAAAACCCCTAATTCCAATTCACTAAAGTTATATCCCTATGTGAATTAGATTAATCAAAATTGCATTAATGATCTTAGGAATTCTCCAATTTTACTAACCACGGTTACTTACTATAGAAAACTACTGAAAAGGAACCTATTCTATCCTTAGCCGGATCAATTCTAACAAGTCATCATTGTCTAATTCCTAATCAATTAGTTCACCTCCCGGTCCTTCCAATTGATTATGAAATCAATTTGCAGGTAGTTAATCCACAAAATGTATTAAGAAAGCCACAATGATAATAAATAACTCAACTAGATGGGGAATCAACAATAAAAGCACAATAGAGTTTAACCCATTATGAAGAAGTCATCTTCTCAAATAACCTTTACCAACACAAAATGTTTAGCCTAAGAAACTCATGAAATCCACCATAGAAAGTATAATAAACATATTACAACCAAAGAATAGAGAAGAAAGAACTGATTTCATGAACAAATCCTTGAGCAATCTTGGTTGAATACTTCCAATAGCTTCCTCCAAGTTTCTCTCAAGAAAGCTACTCTAAAACTATGAAACAAATAGTGTTTGAAGCAACCAAAAATTTCCAAAATTGCCCATAAGATGCACTATTTAAAGAAAAACACAAAAAACTCTAAAAAGGGTTGTATCTACACTTGATTTGGATTAAACAGACGCCAAATTGAACCCAAAAAGACCAAATGGCCGCAGATTTGGTTCTGGACAACAGAGCATGAAAGATAGCATTGAACCGGCACCGGGTCAAAGGCAAATCGATGCCTGATTGGTTACATTCCAAACTTAGTTGTTTTTTACAATTTTCAGCTTYTGCAAATTGCGTTTTGACCTTAGATCCTCTGAATTCGTTGTTTCACGCCTTTAAGCTGTTGTACAATCCATTTTTGTACTTTTCTTGTATTTAAGATGAAAACCCTGCATTTAATCATTTCAAACCAAAATTAGTGTAATACAAAGTAAATCATATAGAAAACTTGATAAGAAATGACTTAAGTAAAGGATAAACAAAATGTAAAATGTGACTATATCAGTCATCTCATCTTGATATTGAACTTGAAAAGATCCATGTTATGATTTTTTAGTAAGTAACAAAATCGAATTATTACCTACATGTATATCACAGTTTGTTTTTCTTTTCTTTAAGTCATATAAAACACTTCTTTTAGCTTGTGAATACCATTTCTAGACTTTTTGCATTTCGCAAATTGAAAATTATCMTCATGACATACTTTGCAAAAATCATTGCAAAAAATGACGAGCGAGGTCTTTTTGCCATGGATGTTCAATGCCAAATTTAGGATTTTCTCTTCTGACCGATTTGCCCTATGCCTTATGCATTTCAAGAGACAAAGAGACTAAGATGGTAATTGAACATACAAGATAAAGGAAAATACAAATGGAATTTGCCTATTTTTCACTTACTTGAGATACCTACAATTAAATGCACGATTACCTTCTTTTAAGTATAAATAAGTCAGGTAATATATTAAAAAAAATATATGTATGTATGTATCCAAATATGCGTGCATATATGTGAAAAGAGAAACACACACATATTATTGAAATCAAAACTTGGAGAACAATAATAAGTCAAAAAAAAAAAAACATACACATGTAATCTTTCTTATTCCATACACAAGTCCACTATTTCAAACCAATTCTTATCTACTTGAAATTCCAAACTTGTCACAACATTATTAGGACTTCCAAGTCCATTTATTCCATTCACAGTAGCAGAGCATATATTTTGCAGCATTTCAAAGCTTGAAAAGTCGTATAAGCATGTYCYATAGCCACTTTTAACATATCTTGCATCTTGATCTACCATCAAATATAACTCATCGTCTATTGCCTATGAGAAGTGAGAAAGTTCTTGTAATATGATAAGGCTATAGTCCAACAAATCCAGCTTAAATCCTTGAGTTTGGTTTCTTGATCTACCAAATCATTCACACTTTAAGCAAATTTGGGAGGTAAATTTTGAAATTTCAGAATGTAGGAATATTTAATGTTTTTTTGCTCTACTACTAAAGCCATTATGGAACTTAAATGAAATTTCATGTAGCAGAGAATATAAAGGTGCATTAACAAAGCCAATTTAAAGTGAAGTATAATCTCAACTAGTAGATGGTCAATTACATAATTTGTTCCAAGTAAAACTGCATTTATGATAGYACAAAAGATGCTTTCAAAATTTTGATCCAATCCTAAAGTCATTATCCACTTCAATTACATATTTTAGTTCGATGTAGTAAACTTTGATCGGTGTAATGCCTTATTACCAGTAGCTACATCTAGCTTATTGTTAAAACAATAATAAGTTTGTTTGATAAACAAATATAGTTCCTAGCACAAATATTGCACCAAAGGAGTGAGCTTATAATACAAGACACGTATGAAAATAAGCCAAAAATATCCTATGAAATCGAGCCATAAACATAGTTCCTTGCACAGYAGCACATGCAAATTTTCCTTTTACTCTGAGAAATTTAATCAATATTAGAAGAACCCTCCAAAGTATATTGTCAACTTTAAAATGACAGTTACCACTAGGAGATTTGCTCTTTAGSTTCAAGGTGTTTGAGGAACACATCACTAGTTTATCAGTTCAATGAAATTTCAAATATTGTGATGTTTGTAACGTAAGTCAGGGACTATTAATGCATTTCTGAAGAGAATACACAAATTATATGATTMAAATTTTTTTATCTTGGGCGATTTGCATGTTTCTGTTAAGATAATATTAATTAAATTTCTAATACTATCCGAAGTGATGCATTCTATATTAGTCCATAATTCTCAAATGAAGCAACTAAAAACTACCCACAAACTCTTCACATGCATTGCACACCAAAGAACAGTTAAAACAGAATTCTTTTTAAAATTCAAAAATTACAATGGTTTTAGTACTTGTGCAGTTTTACTTATCAAATTGCAAAACAAAATGTATTTATTTATTTATCTCATCTTGACATTGAAAAGATCTAGAGAAGATTTCATTGAGGACCATGTTATGATTTTATGATAAGTAACAAAACCAAATTATGACCTACATCTACATTAGGATTTGTATTTCTTTTCTTTGAAGACTTTAATATAAAACAATCTTTTTAGGTTGTGAATAGCAATTCCGGACTTTTTTTTGCATTTCACAAATTCAAAATTACCATGAACACATATTTTGCAAAAATCAATGGGAACAATAACGAGTGAGGTACTTTTAGCCATGGATGTTCAATGCCAAATTTGCAATTTTGCTCTTCTAATCGATTCACACTTTACCTTCTAAATTTTGAGAGATACAGAGAGACAGAGAGGCCGAGATGGTGAATGAGCATATAGGAAAAATGAAAACTATAAATGGCATTTGCCTTTTTTTCACTTACTTGAGATACCTACAGTTAAATGCACCAAACCTTCTTTTAAGTATAGGCATGTAACATATAGATGAATATGTATGCATGCATGTACCGTATGGTGCTTATATGTGAAAAGAGAAACACACACATATCATTGAAACCAAAACTTGCCCAAAAATAATAAATGAAAGAACACACACATGTAATATTTGTTATTCTKGACAATATCAACATTACTAGAGGATGTTGTTTCCATACACAAGTCCACTATTTCAATAGGATTCTTATCTACTAAATCACCATCTACTTGAAATTCCATACTTGTCACAGCATTATCAACACTTCCAAGTCAATTGATTTCATTCACAGTACCAGAGCATATATTTTGCAATTTTTTCAAGCTTCAAAAGTCATATAAGCATGTGCTATAGCCAATTTCCATATATCATGCATCTCGATCTACTATTAAATAAAAATCATTGTCCATGCAAAGTTGCTTTTATTTCCACCTTCACAATTTCAACTACATTTTTTCTTTCAAAGTTGCTCACATCCAAAGGCGCGTAACTTTAAAAAATATCTCACTTTTAGGTCCTTATCAACTAAAAAATTATACCATTGCCTATGAAAAGCAAGAAAGTTCTTGTAATATGACAATTTTACCACTTAACAAATCCTTAAGAAAATCAAGCTAGACTATTATGAAATTATGTACTTTCTGTAAATTAGGGACTGATGATTTGTGTAGCGTGACTTTTGGGAGTGAAATGAAGTCTATCTACAGCTGTAATTTATCCTAGGATATCTTAGTTAGATGATGCTAATTCCTAATTTTGAGAATTAGATTGAGGCTCCTTTCTGTACATATGTACATGGTCTATTACCAATGAGAATATCAAAAATTTCTCCTCAAACTTCTACATGGTATAGAGCAAAACTTTGAGATCTAACTCTGTCGCTGCCTCTAGTCCATTACCAAGTCTACATTTTGAGGTCTCACCATCTTCTTCTTTTCTCAAATGCTCAAGAATTTTCTTTCCTATCGTCAATAGTAGATTCTAAACAAACTTCTTCAGTTATTGGAACTTCTTCCACTCCTTCTTCAACCTTGAACAGTCAGATCCCATCTGAAAACAACTTCATTCATGTGACTAGCCATAAACTCACTGGTTAAAATTATCTCAAAAGGTTCCAATTTGTCATGATGTTTGTCAGTGGTCAAAGCCATGATAAGTACCTTAGTGGAGCTGCTACTCAGCCTAATTCAGATGATCCCAACTTCAATGTCCGTGAGCCAAAAAAAAAAAATGTGATGCCYTGGCTAATCAACTCCATGACTCTAGAAATTGGTGAAAACTTTCTATTTTATAATACTGCAAAAGAAATCTAGGATGTAGCTCATGACACATTCTCTAGCAGCGAAAATACCGTTGAACTCTTCTAGGTTGAAAGCATCCTGCATGATCTCAGATAAGGCGACACACCAGTTATCACTTACTTCATAACCCTCACTCGCTATTGGCAACAATTGGATCTTTTCGAATGACATGAATGGAAGTGCCCTAATATCAGTATCCATTTCAGGAAAATTGTAGAGACCAAATGTGTTTTCAAATTCCTTATGGGCCTCAACAAATCTCTTGGCGAGGTGCATGGTCGAACTTGATGTCAAACCTCTGCCAACTCTTYGAGAGGCATTTTCTAAAGTTCATAAGGAAAAGAGTAGAAGATGCGTTATGATAGATAAAGTAACACTTTTGCCAACTCTTTCAGATGCATTTTTTGAAGTTCATATAGAAGAGAGTGGAACGCGCGTTATGATGGCAAAATCAAATAGGCTCTCTGCTCCAAAAGACTCACCTCTTGCTGCCCACAAGGATGACCCTGCAGCTCCTAATACAACATCTTATGCTGCCTAAGGTACTCCTCAAACTCATGGAGACAAGAAGCATTATAGAGGCAGAACTAGCGTGACCATTGCCGAAAGCCAGGCCACTTTAAAGAAGCTTAYTGGAATCTGMATGGAAAGCCATCAGATTGGAAGCCTAGATGCATATCAGGAGATTGTGAAAGTCAAGAAAATACTGCCTCTATAAAAGGGACTTCAAATCAACTTCCTTCACTGAGGATCGACTGAGATGCTTCGAAACCTAATCAACAAGGCCCATCAACCTACCACTCACTAGCAATAGGTGCAACGAGAGAATCACATCGAGGTAATGACACTTTTTCCTTTCATGTTATTCAACACCTTTAGCCTCTTGGATTGTGGACTCTAGCACTTTTGACCACATGACAGGTGATGTTTCACTATTTTCTTCTTACAACTATGTCAAGATTATCATATTGCTCATATAGCTAATGGGATGTGCTCTAAAGCAACTGGAACTAGCACTATACGTCTCTCACAATCCATTACTCTCAAATCAATCCTATTTGTGCCTAATCTTACTACAATATACTATCTTTGTGCAAGTTGAGTAGAGACTAGAATTGTGAAACTAAGTTTTTGGCTAAATCTTGTGAATTCCAGGACTAGAATTTGGGGAAAATGATTGGAACTGCTGAACTTTGTGCAAGCTTATATCTTTTCAAAGACAATAAATCTGAGATATAGTATTCTTAATGTCCTCAATATCAGCCCATTAGTAATCATAAGTCCTTTAGTTAGTCCAATAAGGATATTGTAATAATGATTTGGCACTACCGATTAGGTCATTCGTGTACCTTTAGGTTTATTTCCATCATTATTCAATAAAAAAACTTTCAAGTTTCTTAGATGTGAAGTCTGTTAGTTATCCAAACATACTAGAAATGTGTATTCACCATGACCACACAAACCATCTCATCTCTTCTCCTCTCATTCGTGGAGATATCTAGGGCCCATGAAAACTTCTAATATCATTAGGATTCGGTGGTTCTTATTAGTCTATGTTCATACAAGGTTAAGCTGGACATTTCTTATGAAGGATGAATCTAAAATCAGTAAAATTTTCCAAACCTTCCAAACTATGATCCAAAACCAATTCAAAGCCAATATTCAAGTTTTTAAAACTGATAATGCAAGGAATTTCTTTAATTCTATTCTTGGTTCCTACTACAGTCCCGTGGAATTTTTCATCAAAGTTCACGCGTGGACATACCACAACAAAATGGTGTGGCAGAACGCAAAGATTGACATCTACTTGAAGTTGCTCATTCGTTGTTATTCACATCTATTGTCCTAAAAGATTCAGGGTGAAGCTATAGTCACTGCAACCTACCTCATAAACAAAATGCCTTCACGTATCCTAAATTTTAAAAATGCATTGAAAACCCTTCTTGATATTTACCTTCACTCACAGCTTATGTCTCAAATTCCACTCAAGATCTTTTCTTGCACAGCTTTATCCACATACACTCGCAATGCAGAGGTAAACTAGATGCCAGATCTACAAAATGCATCTTTCTTGGCTCTTCTTTATCAGGAAAGGATGTAAATGCTATTATCCCTATACCATGAAAATTATCCATTCCATGGATGTAGCATTTTTTGAAGATAAACCATACTACCCTAATTCCGTAATTCAAGGGGAGAACAATGTGTGAATCATAGAATCGGGACTAGTCCTCTCACACTAACAATCTCACTCCCATAGTCTCTCCTACTTTATTATTACAAAATCCACTTAATGCTGGTCAGACACCTATCCYAAGTTCTAATGTACTAGAGCCATCAGTTTTAATATCACTAGAACACCCACAAACTAAACCTAAACCTACACTTAACGTTATGAGCCAAGTACATTGAATCCCACTTATATTTTGAATAAAGAGCTTAAAGTCTACTCTAGGAGAAAGAAATATCCAGAAACTCTTCCGCAGCAGCCTATAGAAATTCGGCATAACTAGGAGTCTGAACCAAGTCCAATCAGTCTTGAAGAAACATAAAGTAAGGCATAACTTAATCTGGAATTTTTTGTTGATAAGGTGACCGAATGGAACTTGGATCTTGATATACCTATTGCTAAAAGGAAAGGAGTGCGTTCATGTACCGAGCTCATGTACCCAACACCCACTTTGAAATTGCATGACATATGCAGATCACTCTGCTAATTTTGAAGCCTTTGTCTCCTGGATCAGATTAAGATTCCCAACACTATACATGAGGCTCTACAAGTGCTAAAAAGCAAAGTAGCCACCTTAGAGAATATTCGGGCTCTCGAGGAAAATGGAACATGGATCCTCACCACTCTTCCACTTGGAAAATGAACTACTGGGTGCAAGTGGATATTTTTTGTCAAACACAAAGCAGATGGTAGTATTGAAAGGTTCAAGGCCCCAGTTGGTGGACAAGGGTTGTACTCAATCCGATGGAACTGATTAATAGGAGACCTTTGCTTCAATGGCCATGCTAAACACTGTTCGAGTTCTCATATCTATTGCAACAACATTAGAACTGGCCTTTATTTCAGCTTGCTGTGACGAATGCATTTTTGGATGGAGACATTGTAGAAGAAGTTTACATGGAGATACCCCTGGTCTTCAGAGTGGCTTCACAAAGAACAAAGTAAACAATTACTCCGAGCCTGGTTTAGCAGATTCACAAAGGTACTAAAACAAGATGGCTACATTCAATGGCATGTTGATCACACACTATCTCTAAAGCACTCAAGTAAGGGTAAGATCACGATATTCATTGTATATATTGATGACATAGTACTTACTGGGAACCATAGAGAAGAAATTGATCACCTTAACACTTGTTGTCCAAAACATTTGAGATCAAGGACCTAGGATACCTAAGGTACTTTGTCAGAATGAAAGTAGCTAGATCAAGCAAAGGAATTTCAGTCTCTTAAATGAAATATATTCTAGATCTTCTAAGGGAAACTGGGATGGTTGAGTGTAAACCGATTGAAACACATATGAATACTAACTCCAAACTGGGAACTTAACTAGAAGAARCAACCAATGACAAAGGCAGATACCAAAGATTGGTGGGTAAGTTAATATTTTTTAACTCATACCCGTTCAGACATAAGCTTTGTAGTTAGTGTTGTCAGCCAATTCTTGAACAATTCGTCTAAGAAGTGCAAGGAAACAGTCTATAGAATACTAAGGTATCCCAAGAAAGACCYTAGAAAGGGACTAGTGTTCAAATAAGTACTCAATAGATCTCTTGAAGTCTACAKAAATGCAGATTGGGCAGGTCTCCTATTGATTGAAAATCAACTTCTGCCTACTGCTCATATGTATGAGGTAATCTTGTCACATGGCGCAGTAAGAAGCAACAAGTTGTTGCCTATAATAGTGCCGTGGTTGAATTTCGAGACTTAGCTCATGGAGTTGTGAAGGGATTTGGCTGAAACGACTAGYAGCTGAGATCAAAATGAATRCAAATGGACCTATAAAGRTGCTATGTGATAATCGATTAGCCATATCTAATGCAAAGAACTCAATCCACCATGGAATAGAGCATGTCTAGATAGAGCGGCACTTTATCAGYGAGAAGATCAAAAGGAAAGTAATTTCTCCAAGACATGTTCCTTCTGAATTCCAGAAAGCTAATATATTAACAAAGCTCTTCATCTTTCTAACTTGAATGAGTTTTGTATTAAACTTGGTTTAACAAGCATATACTGTCCAGCTTGTGGAGGAGTGTAGAAAATCAAGCTAGACGATTAGGAAATTATGTACATCCTGTAAATTAGGGATTGATGATTTGTGTAGCAAGCTTTTAGGAGTGATATGAGGTGTATCTACAGCTATAATTGTCCTAGGATATCTTACCTCAGTTAGCTAATACTAATCCCTAATTTCGAGGATTAGAAAGGCAGCTTTCTATATATATGTACATGGTCTATTACCAATGAGAATATAGAAAATTCTCCCCAAACTTCTACAAATCCCATTTGAATCCTTGAGTTTGATTTCTTGATTTTGCCAAGTCTTTCACACTTTAAGCAAATTTGTAATTTTCAGAATGTAGGAATATTTAATGTGTTTTTGCACTACTGCTGCCACTATGGAATTTAAATGAAACTTCATGTTGTAGAGATGATAAAGTGCACCAACATAGCAAATTTAAAAGATATGTATAATCTAAATTAGTAGATGGTTAATTATATTTGTTATTTGATACAAGTAAAAGTGCATTTATGATGGCAAAAAGAAATTCAAAATTTCAACCTAGCCCTCAAGTCATTATCCACTTCAATGACATATTTTAGTCTGAGTTAGTAAACTTTCATTGAGTAGTGCCTTATTGCCGCTTGTAACATGCAGATTTCCCGCAAAATAACAATACGTTTGTTTGACAAATAAAGATGGTTTCTTGTACAAATATTGCATCAAGACACATATGAAAATGAGCCGAAGTCAAGATATAAAGCAAATATCGAGGAAGCCCACAAACATCTTAAAAGAACTAGGCTTGTACGTACAAATTTCCTTGTACCAAAACAACAAAAGGGTAAGCAAACTAAAAATTAAGCCTATACAATGGTACTTCACAACTTTAAATGTCCTTCTAATACAAATCCTTCACAATGTAACATTTGGTTTGTTTTTAAACTAAAAATAATATTGTTCGTCTTCAAAATTTTGCACATCGATAAATTTCTTTAGGGAGAAAATTAATAGTAATAATAATTCAAGAAGAACCTTAATGTATAATACACTTCAAAACCAATTTAGTGAACACTATTTCATTGTTCGCTGCTACACAGTCATGTTAAGTAAACTAAAATAATAGATTTTCACATAAAAATGCAAGTTAGAAGAAATAATTAATACGTATATATTATCAAATTACTGTTGTTATTCAAAATATAGAAAAGCAAGATCTAGGTTCAGTTTACTTATATAAATCCAGATATATATTCAAGWCGGGGATCAATGGAGGTCAGGGGAGTTGAAAATTATGTTTGAATATCCTAAATRGATCATATATCACTAAAACATTGGCCCCAATCTCAGTTGACCAAAAGCAAAGRAATTTGAGTACATTTACTCATGTAACGTCACAAGATCAGAAAATAATAAATCCTCTCAATTAAAATCCTATGAATTCATGATTGTCGATATTCTTTAACTTAATGATGCTAAACGACAAAAATAAGAAACAAACTTTATGCTTGAATATCAAATTAGTAAATCTTTAATATAAAATCCATGACAAGCATTCCATGCATCTACACAAAGTGTCCGATGATTTTGCACCACACTAATTACCTCAAAATTGTCCACCCACTAATGTAAAAATAAAATACAACTAGAAAAAGATATGCAAAGTTACCACAATAGCACATTTGAATATTCCTTTCAAATTAAGAAATTTATCAATATTAGAAGAATCATCCTATCTCTACCATTGGCTTCCAAATGACGGCATCACTATAAGACTTGCTTTTTTGTTCAAGTTGTTTGAGGAACTCATCTCTAGTTTGTCAATTCAATGAAACTTTGAATTTTCAGATGTTTGTAATGTAAGTGACAGACTATTTATATTGTACTTCTGGAAAGAAGAAAGGAACTTTATGATGAAATTTTCTTATCTTAGACCATTCGTGTCATTCTTTTTAGATAATATTGATCAAATTTCTATTACACATCAAGTGATACATTGTGCATTAGTCCATAATACTCAAATAGAGCAACTGAAAATTGCCTATAGACAGATCTTCAAATGCATTGCACACCAAAGAACAGTTAAACTAGATTTGTTTTTGAAAATCAGAAATTCCACTGATTCTAACACCATGTGCATATTTACTTATCAAATTGCATAACAAAATATATTTATTTATTTAGCTCATCTTGATAATGAATTTTTACAAGGATCCAGTGGTATTTCAGTGCGAACCATGTTATGATTCTCTTGGTAAGTAACAAAATCAAATTATGACCTACATATAAATTTGGATTGTTTTTCTTTTCTTTGAAGACTTTCCTATAAAACAATATTTTTTTCTTGCGAATAGCATTTCTAGACATTTTTGCATTTCAAAAATTGAAAGTTACCATCATGATAGATTTTGAAAAAATCAAGGGAAAAAAATGATGACTAGGGTACCTTTAGCCATGGATGTTCAATGCCAAATTTGCGATTTGCTCTTCTAATCGATTCGCACTTGACGTTCTAAAATTTGACAAAAGATAGAGAGAGGAAGATAGTGACTGGACATAAAAGATAATGGAAAACTATAAATAGCATTGGCCAATTTTTCACTTACTTGAGATTCCTAGAGTTAAATGCACCGGGACGTTCTTAAGTATAAATAAGACATGTAATTTATAGATAAATATCTATGTATGTGTGTATGTATCAGTATGTGTACATTTATGTGCAAATAAAAACACATACATATTATTGAAACCAAAACTTGCACAAAAATAATAAACAAAAAAATAGAAAGAAAAGTTCAATATTAAATCTAATGATTAAATTCATGCCCACGAAATTCTCCTTGATCTCTCGACCCCTTTAATCCCCATGGTATCCTGATTGCGTCGTTCATGTTTATATCTTTGAATGAGCGCCTTTGTAACACCCCCAGATTAGGAACCATCCTAAGYTGGGAGTATTACGTCATTTCACTCTCAAATAATCAACTATCATTTAAAACTCAACATTTATTCAAAAAAGAAATACAACGGAAGCCTCAAGAATTTAAAACATTCAGAAATATTAATCTTATTACATAAAATAAGCTTGAAACAAGTTCCTGGGTATCATAGATCGCCCACAAGTGACCTCCTCGCTCCATCTGGTTACAAATCATCTGAAATGAGACATAAGAAAATGAGCTAAAAGGCCCAGTAAGTAACCTCATGCATGAATGCATGAACATGTCCTACATGTCATGAAATTTTAAGGTTTCACCTTTTAAATGAAAAACTTTCGAAACATTCYCTTTTAAAAATCTCGTTACAAAATATTTTCTTTAAAATTCACTTACAATAAAACATTCCATTTCCTTTCATTCGTGAGCTCACTAGAGTGTAATGCCTAGCCACTAAGCTTGTAGTGGGCCATTCTTATTTGGAACCCAATTCCATTCCTACCGGTAGGACCGCAAAGCGGTTAACATTCAAAAAAAGGTTTTCTTTCACACTTTCACCTCCAAGGAGGTGAACATTCCATTCTTACCTACCCCACAAGAGGGTAGGTCAGGGCGCCAGTCCCCCATGCCCCATTTCCCACTCACATCTTTCGTGGCCAGGTTTACACCCCTTTCGAAAACTTTAGCATTTTCAAAACTTTACGTTTTCCTTTAAAATTCTATTTCCTAAACCATTCATCTTCTAGGTGTGTGAATGGCTCATGCCAAATGTGATATAGAATTCTAACTACATGCTCATGACATGAAATGCATACAACCTTATATTATATAACATTCAACAAATAGAACAAGATATAAACATATTAACATTTCACACAATTATACACACATCATCATACAATCCCATACACAACATATTTGAGCAACTAATACAGTTCAATTACATTCATTTCATAACATTAATGAGATGTGAGGATTACTTTCCCAGAAGTCCTTTACATTAACGGGTTCTTACTCAAGTTGGTGAAATGGAACTCCTTCAACTGATCTCAACTGTAAGCCTCGAAATGACCTAGTTGATTACAAAAGAGGGGTCTACTTACTTAAGTAATATGTTGTTTAATCAAAAATGTCCCTTTAATTAATTTATAAATCTATTTACTTTCTCATAATTATCAAATATCACATTTTTAAGGTATACACATTCCAACTCCTGTAGCTCGGGTTAAAGCTAATTCATATTCTCCCATTAATTCACTTCAAGGCATAGTTATGTACAAGTCATAAAATTTTCAATATCATGGTGTTAACGTTTTCCACATTTAAATTCATGATATCCCAAATCTCTCGGGAATGCCAATAGGTCCTCGGGCGTGCGCTCAAGAGGCAATGCGCAACAGCGTCGGTGGCCCCTGGGCGCCCTGTGCTTGCTAGGTACTAGGTGCTGGGCGCTTGCTTGGGCACCTGGTGCTTGCCTGGCACCGGCGAACAGCCAACCAGAGTCCGGCTCCCGAGCCGGTTGCCAGAACGAAGGCGCGAGCTGCCGAGCATGCGACAGCGTAAGCAACCTCGCAAGCCAAGCGAGTGTGGGTAGTAGAGCGGCGTACAAGACGGGCATGGACCTGGGCGGAGCGACGGTACGGACTGTCTACGAGCCGCAGGTAAGCAACCGATGCACCGGCAACTCCAGATCTGAGGCTTCAATCAGCTATGCGTGCGGTCTAATGGTGCTCGGACGACGAGTAGCACTGGTAGCGCAAATCTTAGTTGCGAGGGTGGAATGGGCTGGTGGGTGAGAAAGGTGGCTGTGTGGCGTTGAGATCCCGTTTGTCCGAGCATCGGCGATAGTGACGGCTTGGCGGACGGGATCTTCTTTGGCTGGTCCCCACCGACTGGAGATGGCCTCATGTTGTTTTGTGCTTGCTTCGGTTGAGTTGAGCGGCGAGTGGTGCTAAGAGTGGAAGAACTAGGCACCCCTCTTTTCGCCGACCGATGGACCGATGCATGCTGCGACTGAGGCGGCTGTGGAGACGCGGCATCATCAGAGGATGAAGAAGACAACTCCATTACCTGCGGCGTTGCTCTCCATCCTATTGTAGCAGTCGACAGATGGATGTTGGACTGGGCTTCGCCCATAGTGGCGGTCTGGTTTGGTATAGGTAAGCAACGGCGGCGGCGGCGGCGGCTTAGGGTTTCATGGGGAAGAAGATGGATTTTTCCTTTTTTTTCTTTTCTTTTCTTTTCTTTCTTTTTATTTTCTTATATATTTTCTTTTCTTCTTTCTCTTTTTTAATATTTATTTATATTTTGGGTGTAACCTAAACTCGTCGGGCCTTCACATCCAAATCTAGTCTAAAATTCGTAAATTAAATATAACGGGCTTCCTTTGAATTAAAAAAAAAAAAAACCTAACTTTCGACTAACGAACAAATAGGCCCACGAGTCGAGCCTGTAACCAAATGATAACTCTTATTCGACATGAACGAAAATTTYGTACTTATTAAACGTGCGATTTTAAAATATTAATCATATAAAATTTTCAACCCTAGTTGGCACACAATTTCATGCAAAATCAAACAAAATTCATAAAAATAAAATCCCGGGTGTTTAGCCTTCTAGCCAGTTTAAATTTAAGATAAGTAACCTTAATGGTGGGTGATCAACCCAATCTTATATGAGTAAACTCCAGTACATGATTTCCCTGCTACTAATGAAGGAAACATTGCCAAAACAAAATATTGTTTGATTCAAATGAAGAACAGCAAAGCTTCATCACATGTCAAATATTTAACATAAGATGAACAAGAAAGTGACTCATTAAATTTCTTCTGTTTCTCTGAGGACACTAAATCAAATTATTACTGATCCTCTTTCAATTCTAGGGCCGGTTGACCATATTTGAGAAGTTATCACCCTTTACACAATTATCAAAAAGTCTTACAAAAGCCGCAGCAGACGGAAGATCATTGAAGAGGCCTTCATAGTGAACATTATTACACTCAAGTTACACATTACTTATGGGTCCCGAATCTTTATTGTTCTTGATAATATCTATATTACTGGCAATTGCTGATTCAATACATAAGTCCACTGTTTTAGTAGAATTCTTATATACTAAATCCCCATATGCTTGGATTTCCAAACTTGTCTTAGCATTATTAGGATGTCCAAGTCCATTTATTTCATTCTCAGTAGCAGAGCATATATTTTGCAGCATTTCAAAGTTTGAAAAGTCATATAAGCTTGTTCTATAGTCACTTTCAACATATGCTACATCTCAATCTACCATTAGAAAAAAAACTTATTGTCAATGCACAACTGCTTCTTATTTCCACCTTCACAATTTGAACAGCACTATCTTATTTCCACCTTCACAATTTTAGCCTAATTGCATCAGCAGTTTCTTTCTCTTCATGCTTGCAAGTTGTATAAAATGGTTTAACCTAAGTAGCTAGAATTTTCCTACTTTGAGCGCTTATAACTCGCATATACTTTCTAACATCATTTAGTTGCTCACATCTAMAGGCTTTGAACAACAAAATGACATCTCTTGATGGAATTAATTATAAAAAAATGTCTCACTTTTCATTCCTTATCAACTGAAAACTTATACTATCCCCAATGAAAGACTAGAAATTTCTTGTAATATGATAATGTTACAATCCATCAAATCCCGTTTGATTCCTTGAGTTTGATTTCATGATCTACCAAATCTTTCACTATAAGCAAATTTAGGAGGCAAATTGTTGAAATTTCAAAATGTAGGAATATGTAAAGCTTTCTTGCCATACTGCTAAAGCCATTATGGAATTTAAATGCATCGACATAGAAGTTCAATCTCAATTAGTAGATGGTCGGTTATGTTATTTTATAAAAGTAAAAGTGCATTTATGATGGCAAAAAATATTTGAAATTTTGACCCAACCTTGAAGTCATTTTCCACTTTAATTACATAATTTAGTCCGAGTTAGGAAACTTTGATTGAATAATGGTTTATTACTGCTAGTTACATTTAGCTTTCTACCCAAAAAAAAAAAAAGTTTGTTTGATAAATAAAGATAGTTCCTTGCATAAATATTGAGGGAGCACTCATAATATAAGACACATATGAAAACGAGCCAAAAAAGACCCAGGAGTCAAGAGATACATCAAATATTGAGAGAATCCAGAAACATCTTAAAAGAACTAGGCTTGTACATACATATTTCCTCATACTGAAACAAACAAAAGGCTAATGCAATTAAAATTAAGCCTATATAGTGGTACCTTCGCATCTTTAAATGTCCTTCGAATACAAATCCTTTATAAAATAACATTCTTTTTTGTTTCTAAACTTAAAATAATGTTTCTTGTGTTCAAATTGTTATTAGATATTGCACATTATCGATAAATTTCTCTAGGAAGAACATTAATAGTAATAATAATTCAAGAAAAACGTTAATACATAATATACTTGAAAACAAATTTAGGGAACACTACTCAGCTGTTTACTAGTGCACAGTCAAGCTAAGTAAACTAAAATATTAGATTTTCACATTAAAAACAAAAATTTAGAAGAAATCATTAATACGTAGATTTTAGGGCTATTTTATTCAAAATATAGGAATTCAATATCTAGGTTTAGTTTATTTACATATATAACTCCAGATATATGTTTGAGATAGGGTTCAACGGAGGTTAGGGGAGTTGAAATTTAAATTAGAATACCCTAAATGGATCATATATCAGTGAAGCATTAGCCCTAATCTAAATTGACCAAATGCAAAGGAATTCGAGTCCATTTACTCACGTAGCATCACAGGATTAGAACAAAATAAATTCCTCCAATTGAAATCAGATGAATATATGACTATGGATTGTATATTGATTAACTTAGTGATGCTAAGTGACAAAAATAATGAACAAACTTCATGGTAAAATATCAAATTAGTAAACCTATAATRTAAATTGTTTTACAAGCATTCCATGCATCAGCACGAAGCGTCCAATGATTTTGCACCATAAAATAATTCCACATCTCCACTTACTAATGTAAAAACGAAACACAACTAGAAAAGGATGTGCAAAGTTGCCACAATATCACATGCGAATTGCCCTTTCAAACTTGAAATCCAATCAATATTAGAAGAATCCTCCTCTTTCTACCATCAGCTTTCAAGGTGTTTGAGGAACATGTCTTTGGTTTGCCAGTTCAATGAAAATTCGAATTTTGTGATGTGTGTAATGTAATTGAGGGGTTGTTTATATTGCACTTCTAGAGAGAAGAAACAGATTAAATGATCAGATTTTCTTATTTTGGTCTATTTAGCGCTTTTTTCTTGATAATATCGATTAAATTTCTATTACTACATTAAGTGATATAGTTTGTATTACTCCATAATGCTCGAATGAAGCAACTGATAACCACCCATAGATAGATCTTAACATACATTGCACACCAAAAAACAGTTAAACCGTTAGAAATTTCACTAATTTTAATACCATATGTAGATTTAGTTATCAAACTGCATAATAAAATTTATTTATTTACTCATCTACCTCGATATTGAAATTTTGTAACAGTTCGGAGAGTATTTCAGTGAGGACAATATTATGATTCTTTTGTTTACCAAATTATGACCTACATATACATTAGGGTTTGTTTTTCATTTATTTGAAGACTTTCATATAAAACAATAGTTTTTTTCTTTTGAATAGCATTTCTAGACTTTTTTGTATTTCACAAATTGAAAATTATCATCATAACATATTTCGCACAAATCAATGGAAAAATGACCAATAAGTTACTTTGACAATAAATGTTCAATGCTAAATTCACAATTTCCTCTTCTAACTCATTCGTACTTTATCTTTTGAAATTTGAGAGAGAGAGAGACAGAGAAAAAGAGACGGAGATGGTCAATGAACATAAAAGATAAAGAAAAACTATAAATGGCATATGCTAATTTTTCACTTACTTGAGATACCTACGGTTAAATGCACCAGGACCTTCTATCAAGYGTAAATAAGCCATGTAACATGTGGAAATATATATTTACATATATATGCATCCATATATGTGCATATATGTGCAAAGAAAAACATGCACATATTATTGAAACCAAAACTTGCTACAAAATAAATAAATAAAGTCAATATTAAATCYGGTGATTACCTTCATTCAAACGAAAACTCTCCTTGATCTCTTGATCCCTTCAATCCCCACCATATCCTGTTAGCCCCTTTCATGCTTATATCACTGTACGAGCGCCTTCTAGCCTATTTTAATTTTATATAAGTAACCTTAATAGTGGGTTATCAACCAAATCTTATATTAGTAAACTCTAGTACAGAAGTTGCCTACTACCAATGAAGGAAACATTGCCAATACAAAACATTGTTTGATTGAAATGAAGAATAGCAAAGCTTCAGCAGACGACGAATATTTGAACATAAGATGAACATGAAAGTGGCTCACTTAAATTTCTTTTGCTACTCTTAGGACAYTGAATCAAATTACTATTGTTCCTCTTTCAACTCTAGGGTTGGCTGGCCACATTTGATAAGTTATCACCCTTTGCACAATTTTCAAAAACTCTTACAAAAGTAGTAGCCGGTGGAAGATTGTTGGAGAGACCATCATAAAGAACTTTATCACACTTATTTGGGTCTTGAATCTTTGTTATTCTTGACAATATCAGTATTACTAGTGATTGATGTTTCCATAGACAAGTCCACTATATCAATAGCATTCTTATTTACTAAATCCCCATTTTCTTGAAATTCCACACTTGTCTTAGCATTGTCAGGATTGTCATGTACATTTATTTCATTATTAGTAGCAGAGCATATATTTTATTGTATTTCAAAGATTGAAAAGTCATATAAGCACGTTCTATAATCACTTTCAACATGTCTTGCATCTAGATCTACCATCAAATAAAATTCATTGTCCATGCACAATAGCTTTTTATTTCCTCCTTCACAATTTGAAGTGTGTTTTGTCCCTGAAAGTTGGATTGTGGCTGAACTGCATGAGCACTTTCTCTTTCTTGCCTCTTTGCAAGTTGTATCAAATGGCTTACTCTGAGCAGCTATGTTTTCACTACTTCGAGCTGTTATAACTCGCCTATGTTCTCAGACATCCTTGAACAACAAAGTGACCTATCTTGATGGAATCAACTATAAAAAATTGATCCACTTTTAGGTCCTTATCAACTGAGAATTCATACTATCCCCTATGAAAAGCAAGAATGTTCTTGTAATATGATAATGTTATAGTCCAACAAATTCTACTTGAAACCTCGAGTTTGATTTCTTGATCTACTAAGTTTACAACACTCTAAGCAAATTTAKGTGGCAAACTGTTGAAATTTCTGAATGTAGGAATATTTGATGTTTTTACATTACTGCTAAAGCCAATATGGAATTTAATGAAACTTCATGTAGTAGAGAAGATAAAGGTGAGGTATATTATCAATTAGTAGATGATCAATTAAGTAATTTTGATAAAAGAAAAAGAGCATTTGTGATGGCAAAAAAACTTTCAAAAACCTAAAGCCATTATCCACTTCAATTACATATTTTACTCTATGCTAGTAAACTTGGATTTATGAATGCCTTATTACCACTATTTAACATCAAATTTTCTGAAAAAACAACAATAATTTTTTTTTATAAATAATGATAGTTTCTTGCACAAATATTGCACCTTAAGGGTACATTAATAATACAAGACACGTATTAAATGAGTCAAAAGAGGCTTAAAGAATCCAGATACACATCAAATACTGAGGCTAAGGCAATTTAAATTAAGCCTATACAATGATAACTTGACATCTTTAAATGTCCTTCTAATACAAATCCTTTAAAACGTAACCTTTTTTTTTTTTTTCTCCTTAAACTCAAGATAACATTTTCTATGACCAAAATTTTTATTACGTGTAACACATTATCGATAAATTTCTTGGGGGAAACATTAATAGTATTAATAATTCAATAAGACCTTATTGTATAATATACATCAAAACAATTTTAGAGAATCTATTTATGTGTTGCTAGTGCATTGTCAAGTTAAGTAATCTGAAGTAATACATTTTGACAAAAAGACAACAATTCAAAAGAAACAAATACTAAGAAAATCTTATCATAGAGCAATTTACTATAAAAAATAGGAATGCAAGATCTAAGTTCAATTTAAATATATAACTCAAGATATTTGTTCGAAATGAGGGACAATGGAGGTTAAGAGCCTTGAGATTTATGTTAGAATACCTTATATCGATCATATATCGGTGAAACATTGGCCCCAATTTGAATTTACCAAAATGAGAAGGAACTTGAGTCCATTTATTCATGTAGCTTCATCCTTCTAATTGAATCCTATGATCTCATGATTATGAATTGTAGGTATTCTTTAATTTAATGATGCTAAATGACAAAAATAAGAAACGAACTTCATGGTAAAATATCAAATTAGTAAACCTTTAATATAAAATTCCTTAGAAGCATTGCATGCATGTGTGCAATGGCTCCGACAGTTTTGCATGACACTAATTAAATTCCATAGTTCTCCATTCACTAATGGAAAAATAAAACACAACCAAAAAATATAAAATTATGCAAAGTTATCATAATAGCAAATCTGCATCTTCTTTTCTAGCTAGCATTCTATCAACTAGCACATTTATATTGTTGCTAAAATTTCTAATGCTACCTTAATTGATATATTCTGCATTGTATCATCAAGAAAAGATACAACCCTTACTTGCCTATTTTTCACTTACTTGAGATACCAACAATAACAGATGCACCAGGACCTTCGTTTGATTATAAATAAGGTTTGTAACATATAGATATTTGGTGTATGTATGATATGTAATCATATGTGTGCATATATGTACAAAGACAAACATACATTATTTAAACCAAAACTTTCACAAAAATAGTAACAAAAAAAGTTTCATATTATACCTGTTGATTACCTTGATCCCAATGAAATTCTCTTAATCTCTCATTCCTTTAAATGCCCATCAAATCCTATTAGCCCCTTTTATATTTATATCTTTGCACGAGCGCCTTCTAGCCTATTTCAATTGATCAACCCAATCTTACATAAGTAAACTATGGCCAAGGAGTTCCCTACTACCAATGAAGGAAGCATTGCCCAACACAGCATATTGTTTGAATCAAACAARGAAAACAAACCCTAATCAAGTTCCTAATAATTCCATTATCRCATTCCTTCGGCTTAACCATTGATGCAAGCAATAGCAATCACAAATTGGGCTCTTAAGAAGTAAACAGAAACAATACAATGGCCAGAAAACTTCGAGTGTAAAGAAAATGATTTATGTAAATTAAGTAATCAATTTCCAAGTAACAAAAATAGTGTTTGATCATCCAGTCCACAATGAGCAGTATTAAGTATTTTAATCAACATTTGAGTTGTAGATGGAATTAGGTCATAATATTCATGGGAAAATGATCCTAAAACAAATGAATGGCTTTATATCCACAGGAATAAATCCCATTTCGGGTTTAAGATTACAACACAGCAAGGTCAAAAGAGTGAGTTTAGTGTAATCTGTCCAAAACTGACCACTATTGAGGTTCTAGCTTATATCCTGGTGTACACTAGGGAAATTTTAAACATATGGTCTTATGTTTTTCCTAAGACAACAAGAATTCAACCATATAAGGCGCAATACCTGTAGATGAGTGATTAAGTACCAGATTTTACAATACCASAGCTGGGTTGTGGCAAGGGAATGCTGATCGGATTGTGTCTGAGTAATTTGATCATATCATAAATTCCACTAATCTAAATTGAGTGAAACCACTCTTAAAATGTTTCTAAGACTACACACTTTAAACCATATATTACTCTCATAATTTAGGCACACTGTTAGGTCATAATCAATCCAATTTAGGCACACGGTTAGGTCATAACCAATCCAATACAGTAGGTAAAATTGTGCTTGGGTAAATAATCCATCAATTGTGTCCAAGTTCTAACTTATGTTTTAGAAATGCTATAATCATCATCAATAGCTTATTTGTATCCTAATAACCAAAGCTATACTTTAATGTAATCAAATCCTAGTTTCTATAGTTCATTCATAAGGTAACTTCTAACCAAAAACAGGGCAGAACATGAATCTAATAAAATTCCAGAAAACATGTACTTTAGTTTTCTCACAATAATTTGATAATTATAAGACTATATTGTCGTGCAATTCACATCAATTTGCAACCTGATAGTAATTCATGACAGTAGTCATGCTAGATGTCCCAAAGCCTAATTGGTAGTCATGCAAAAAAACCACTAAAGCTGAAAATCTAAATGCTAAAKCTTTTTCAATGAACTTATTTACAACTAGAATATATCATCAAACTCAATTATTCTTAAACGAACTAAGCTGAAAATTAACTAAAGCATACCATTCCACTGAAGAGAAAATAATTTTAACCATGAAACAGAAAAAAATTGAGGTCTTGAGGAGGAAATTCAACAATCTTTGCATGCTGTCCAAGAATTCATACAAATGGAAGGAGAAGAAATGGCCAAGTTCAGTCATGGCAGCACAAAAGATGGAAAGAATTGAATTAAAAAGTAATGGAAAACTTTACCTTCTTGGAGGACTAAGGGTTGTCAGAGAGGTGGTGGAAGTGGATGCTACTGGCAAAGCTTTGGTGGTGGGTATGAAAGTGCCGAGAGGGATAGGTGAGTTGAGGTGAGGAAAATGTTTTGCTAGGGAGTAAAGGTGTAGCCAGCTAGGGGAGGGGGGTTTTATAGAAGTGAATTACTTGGAGAGGGAATATTAATTAGTCTTCAAGAAAAAGAATTGGTTACTTGGAAATCAAGTACAATATGAGCTTCAATAAAAAGCTTTCAAAATGGATAAAATTGAAGAATTATAGGGGGAAATTGAGTAGGGGAAAGATTATGGGGAAATAAAAGGAATTTTGATAAAGTACTAGGAACCAATTAATATCCATGCATGTAGGTTTGGGCTTTAGCTAATGCAAGAAAACAAATTGACATGCAAACTTGGGAATGAGGGAAATCAGTCATGGGAGAGAGAATGATAAAAGAGGATTCAAATTTTTAAGATCTTCAAGACAAGGATCTTGGATGATCTTTYGTTTTTATATGCAAAAGTAAGAATAAAACACATTAGATAGGACAAAAATGCATGCAAAATTTTTAAGATTGGCAAGCATGCATATATTAGGTTTATTGTGCAATAAATTAGAATAGAAATGCCTAAGAGGAAGGGTGAATTACGACTAAACAATAATTCACGTCCTTAATTAAAAATTAGGCTAAGCAATCCAATCCCAAAATATCAACAATAGAAACGATGAGCAATAAGTGACTAGCTATAACAATGATTAATTCAAGGTAGTGTGATAATAAATAAGTTTKAACAAGCTAGATACTTCAACAAAGCCTATGCTTGAGAATTCACTATTTAAGATGATTCAATATATGCAATAAGAGTAATATGAAAGTGAATCACAATAAGAATATGCAATATGAAGTGAAAAGATAACAAGAGGCAAGATAAGATTCATAGTGGTTCGACTTCAACAAGTCTACATCCACTACATAAGATTCCCCCTAGGATTTCAACATTTCATTGTACTTATATAAATTCACAAAGATTACACAATACCGGTTGGTATCACGCAGCCCAACCAACCTCAAGACTTAGAGAGAAACACCTAACCTGGTGTTTTACCAGACAAACCTCTCAAGAATGCTAAACTCCGAGCGGCGCATCATGTAGCAGACCTATTCTGTCTATATCGCTCCGGCTCGACCTTTGGATCTGTCGCGTGTCATCCCGTAGTGCTTCTGCCAGGCCGCCACTGCTCGGTTGCTTGCCGCCTTTGTCCTCCCAGAGAGGGTGTTTGAACCAGCAGCAGCCCAGAGGTTGGGTTCCTTGCTGGCTGTTCGCTGGCTTGACCAAAATACAGTACACCCAAGCGACCGAGCGCCCAGACGCCCAGGCCACTGAGCGCCTTGACGCCTAGGCCACTAGATGCCCAAGCGACCATGCACTGTGCGCGACCAAGGCTGTTGCACGCGGGCTGCCTGAGCGCACGCTTGGGGCGCAACACCGCTTCCACAACACTTAGAGTTTGTCAATTTAAAGGTGAAAATGTTGTTATTCGATTTTAGAATTTAATGACTTATGTAATTATGTCCTATATTGAAATTGTGGGAGAACATAGATTAGGTTTAATAGCTGATCTAAGAATGAGTTTAAATTGTATGAAGAATGTGTTTGACTTAGAAATGTATTGTTTTTGGTATTACCATTATCAATTGTTGAGAGGAGTAAAAAGCTATAGAATAAGTTGTAACTTTAAGAATGTAATAGTTTTGGCRATGTGGGAGTTAAGTACGGGAAAATTGGCSAATGACGTTCATAGGATAAGCGTTAAATGTTTTAAGTTTGGACAACGTGTTAAATAAATTTTCTTTTTGCAATCATAATTAGATCATTTTCGAGCACATTGACATTAAGAGCAGTCGAGGGACTCCACTTTGCGATTTAAATGGAATTTTAACGTTAAGGACTCCAAGTAAGTAAATCCCCATATCCACCTACTTATTCCGCTGTGTGTTATGTGGTGATTATATTGGACTGTGTTATGGAATGTATTATGATTGTGTTAAATTATTTCATGTAATATATTTCGTATTATTATTATGTTGAATGGTGTTTAAATACGAATTTGTGTAGTTCATGCTATGGGCATGTAGTTATAGTATTGTACATCATTCCTGGCATGAGCCATTCAYACATTTAGAAAGTGAATGATTTAGGAAATAAAATTTGAAAGGAAATGAAATTTTATAAATGAATTAGTATAAGAAAAATGTTAAGATTTTGGTTAGGAGTGTAAACCTAGCCATGAAAGATGTGAGCAGGAAATGGGGCGTGGGGCACCGGCGCACCCGACCTAACCTTCTTTTAGGTAGAGAGATAAGTAACATTCACTTCTTGAGAGGTGAAAAGATGAAAGAAAAAGTTAAAGTGATATTAACCGTTATGCGGTTCTACCGCTGGGAGAATATGATTAGGTTCCAAAGAATAATAATAGCCCACTGCAAACTTAATGGCTAGGCATTACACTATGTGAGCTCACAACTTTAATGAAATGGAAAGGTTTTAAAAAATTTCTTACATTTTGAAATGGAAGTTTTATGGATGTATTTAGGAAGTTTTATTGAGGAAGTGAAATATAAATTCATGGTATATAGTGCATTTCACATACATTCATGCATGAAATTTGCTTAATGAGCTTTATAGCTTATTYCATTTCCTTCATTTAATTCTGCATTTCAGGTGATGTGTAGCCAGACGGTGCATGGAGGTCATTTGTGGGCAAGCCTTGATACCCCAAAGTGTTATTTTAAATAAATTATAGTGAATAAGATAAATGATTAATTAGAGAGGTTTTATGTATTRTTTAAGCTATTTCTTTATTCATTTAAACATTCAGGCTTTAAATGAGAAGAAAACTTCATTCATTGATGAYGAAAATCTGATTACAAAAAATGATATGAAAAGGGCTATTTATAGCCAATAAATTGATACAATTTGAACCTAACAAGAAATGTAACTAATTCAAGAATCAGCTAACTAATTCTTGAAGCTAACTAACTGATTCTTAAATACATTTGTCAAATCCCATAAGTAGCTATAATAAAACATATCTTCAGTCCTTTTATGTGCATTTCTTCAATTGCAACCTTCCRTCAAACAAGCATTGCAGCCTTCCTTTCAGTAACCTTCCATCAACCTTCTTCAGCTTCATTCTTCTACAGCATCATAAAATACAGCTTATGTAGCTTTCAATTTGTGGCATTATAACTTTCCATTAACTTTCTTTAGCTTCATTCTTCTGCAGCATCATACAATGCAGCTTTCTTTCTTTAGCCTTCTTTAGCTGCAATTTGCTGCATCATATAATGCAGCTTACAGCATCAATGCTTCTTGATTCTTCAGCCTTCTTCAATTGCAACTTGCTACAGCATATAATGCAGCTTGCAGCTTCAATCCTTCTTGATTCTTCATTCTTCTTCAGCTTGAAATCAAGTATAATCTTTCACCCCCTCTCCCATCAAGATGGAGCTGCTCTAAAGCTCATCTTGGACAATAATGGATGACTAACAGGCGCTAGTAAGGCTTTGGTCATCAAGTCTGCTAACTGAGACTTGGAAGGAATAAGCTGAGGAATGATRAAGCCATTCTTGTAATGATCTCAGATAAAATGACAGTCTACTTTAATATGTTTGGTCCTATCATGAAACATGGGATTCTCAATCATGTGTATAGTGGACACGTTATCACAATGCAATGCTATAGGCAAGGTAAAACTATGATCAAGATCAGATAAGACATAACTAATCCACTTGAGCTCACATGTTACAGCTGCAGCACTTCTATATTCAACCTTTGAAGATGATCTTGCCACAGTAGGTTGTTTCTTAGATTTCCAAGAAACTAAGGCTGAATCTAAAAACACACAATAACCAATTGTAGATTTTCTTGTGATAGGGCATTTTGCCCAGTCACTATCACAATAGGCTTGTATATCTAATGGATTCTCTACTGCATAAAATAAGCCATGTGCTTATGTGCCTTTTAAGTACTTAACTACATGCTGAGCAGCCTTCCAGTGATTTTGTGTAGGTTGCTGCATAAATTGACTCAAAATGATACACACTAAATGTTAGATCAAGTTGTGTGAAATTCAGATGTAATAACYTACCTACTAACCTCCTGTATACAGCTGGATCTTTAATCAATGGAGAATTAGGGTCATCTGAGTGCCAATCATGTAGTATAGGAGTAGCTACTACAGCAGCATTTTCCATCTTCATATCAAAGATAATATCTCTGATATACTTCTGTTGTCTGAGAAACATTCCCATAGTTGATCTAGCTATCTCTATACCAAGAAAATACTTAGCTACCCCTAGATCCTTTATGGTAAACTGTTGATGCAAGAAACATTTAACTTCAGACATCTTCTTCTCTGAATTGCCAGTGAGCAAAATATCATCAACATATACTATGAGGATAAGAAACACTCCTGATTTCTTATAGACAAATAAGCAGGAATCATGGTATGATTGTGTGAAGTCAAATGAAGTTAATTTTCTTGTAAACTCTATGTTCTATTGTCTGGAGGCCTGCTTCATGCCATATAAGGATCTAGTAAGTTTGCAAACCTTATTCTTCCCATTTTCTTTGTATCCATCTGGTAGTTTCATATATATCTCCTCATCCAAGAAGCCATGGAGGAAGGCATTATTGATGTCCAGTTGATGCAATTTTCATTATTTTGATGAGGCCATTGCTAGCACTATCCTCACAGTCACAGATTTTGCCACAGGGAAAAAATTGTCATAGTAGTCCTGGCCTTCTATTTGATTGTAACCCTTGGCCACAAGCCTTGCTTTACACTTGTCTATACTTCTATTGGGCCTTCTCTTCATCTTGTATACCAATTTGTAGCCAATTGGCTTATGTCCTGTAGGTAAATCAACTATTTTCCAAGTTTCATTCTTTTCCAGAGCTTCTATTTCCTGTTGCATAGCTTCTTGCCACTGCATTGATATCTTAACCTGTCTATAAGAGTAAGGCTCCTTTTCTGAATTCAGGTTAGCAACAAAAGCTAAATGATCTGCAGAATAAACTAACTTATGAGTATTACCTGTGCAATTGTTAATTACATAATCTTGCAACCATGTAGGCAATATTCTGGTTCTTTTTCCCGAATTCTTTTCTTGTGTTTCTATAATTTCCTCTGTAAGAAGTTCATTTTGATTTCTATGATCACTGCTAGGTTTTCCCWTTTCCATTTCTCTAATAATGTAATTAGSAATATTTTCATATTCTTGACTGTTTCTGTAATTCCTTATTGAAACTAGTTTATCAGGATTGAATTTAGATTCATATGGAAAAATGTTTTCAAAAAAACTTGACATCTCTAGAGATTATTACTTCATAAATGTGCAAATTCCAGAGTTTATATCCTTTATAATCTGGAGGATAACCTATGAAAACACAAGCAAAGGACCTAAGATCAAACTTCAGCTTGTGTGGTGCTGTGTTTGTTGCATAACATAGACAACCAAACACTCTTAAGTTATTTAAATCAGGTGCTTTATTATACATCACTTGGAAAGGACTCTTCCAATCAAGAACATAAAATAGGATTCTATTTATAATATATGTTGCTGTTAAAATAGCATCTCCCCAGAAATTTCCAGGAAGGTTAAATTGTATCATAAGAGCTCTAGCAACCTGTAAGAGGTGTGCTGATGCTTTCTTTCTTGCTACTTCCATTCTATTGTGGAGTATAAATACAGGACTTGTAATGCAATATTCCTTGTCTAGCTAGCATACATTGAAAATCATTGCTAAGAAATTCACTACCATTATCGGTTTGTATCTTTTTAACATTTATGTCAAATTGCCTCTTTATCATTTTGATGTAGTTTTCTRCCGTGCTTAATACTTGAGCTTTATGAGCCATAAAAAATGTCCAAGTGCATCTACTGTAGTCATCAACTATGGTACAAAAATATTTAGTTTCTTGTCTAGAGAGAATTTTATAAGGACCCCATATATCAATGTGTATTAGTTCAAAAGGAGTTGCAGAATGCTTAACTATTTTATTAAAACTTRATCTCTGCTGCTTAGRTAAAGGACATACAAAACAAGGTTCTACTTTCTCTTCATGCATCACAAAAATTCTTTTCAAAACAGCTACAGGAACATGGCCTAATCTTGAGTGCCAAGTCTTAATATCTTCCTTATTTATCACATTACAGCTTACTTCTTTGCTCCTGCAGTTTTCATTATTCAAGAAACTTYTGGGTTTAGMAAGGCCTTTGCTCTCTATATAATACAGCCCTCTATCTGCTTTGCTATTCCAATAACTTTCTTGGTCTCACAATCCTATAAAACACATTTGTCAGTGGAAAACTTGACAAACAAAGCATTAGTTTCACAAGTTTTATGTACTGAAAGYAAGTTAAACTTGAATGAAGGAACATATAAACAATCTAATAAGACTAATTTATCTTGCAATCTCAAGCTTCCTGCATATTCAACCATTCTGATTGTGTTATCAGGTAGTTTTWCTGAAACAGGTTTATCAAGTTTCACATAAGATGTAAGGCAAGAAAGGTCTTTACACATGTGAGTGGTAGCTCCACTGTCAATGATCCATTTGTTAGAGGAAGAACACAAACCATTGCTCGAAGTCATTGGAATTACACTACCTGCAAAGTAATCAAAATTAGCTAGGTTAACTTGATTGAAAACCACTTGAAGAATTAGTAGCTTCCTTTCCCTTCAATGCCTTTCCAACCTCCTGATGTATCAAAGTGATCATAGTCTGTAGTCCGAATGAAGTCTTTTGCAATTCAARAGGTGTACATATTTCTTGTGCAGTATTGGCTTTTTCTTTCATTTTCTGATCTCTTATCCCTGGCCACCAGTCAGAAAATCCCTTGATCTTGAAGCAATCCCTTCTGAGATGCCCACTTTTTCCACAAAAATTACATTTTAAATGAGACTTGTCTTCCTTTTGAATTCCATTTTGTGGCCTTGTATATGGCATGTACTGAGACTTATTCGTCTGTTGTTGAGGCTTGAATTGATCCAATCTTGTGTTGAATCTTGAAATGGCTTGCATAGCAAACATATCTTGTGATTCTGCTCTGGTTTTTAATCTTTTTTGTTTTTCCACATCTGTTACCATACTATAAGCCTTTGCCATTGTAGGCAAAGGGTCATAGAGCAGGATTTTTCCTCTTGTAGATTCATATTCATCATTTAGCCCCATCAAGAATAGCATCATTTTTTCTTCTTAATAATCTCCATACCTCATTCCCGTCTTTAGGCACATTAATTCTTCCCACAAACTTTTTAGTTTGTCATAAAAGACTGCTATAGGGTCTTTTCCTTGCTTAAARGTGTAGATGACCCTTCTGATTTCATATAGTCTCGTTCCTACACTTCAACCAAATTGAGTCCTGATTTCTTCCTACAAGACAAATGCATCARATCCATAGGCAAACCCCTTGCCAATTCTTTTGTCATTGCATTTAGTATCCAAGAAATCAAGGTGGCATTTAACTTAGTCCATTGCCTGTAAGTTTCTATAGTTGCAGCAGGTCTCATTTATTCCCCATTCAAGAAAACAATCTTATCTCTAGCTTGCAGTGCAATTACATAGCTCTGCTCCAAGTTTAGTAATTATTTTCTGTGAGAAGATCATTTACAAAAACCAATGAAGAGTGATCCGAACTATGCAAATATAAGGGATCATCATTGTACTTTGAAGGATTTCCACCATAGTTATGAGAGCCTATCTCTCTTTCTTTAGACATTTCATGATCTTTCAGAAATGAGAAAACAAAAACTAGAAGTATGGAATATAGAAAGCTTTAAGAAAGCTTCAAGAAAATTCAATCAAGAATGCCTTTTCTTCCCAGGTTCAGTAATTTGAACCCGTAGCTCTAATACCATCAAAGAATCTAAGTTTAATTTGACTCAGAAGTAACATCAATGATCCTCAAACAAAACAGAACAAGAAATAGAACAAAAAGGGAAACAGYAGGAGAAATTGAGGACATAAAATGAGAAGAAAACTTCCTTTATTGATGATGAAAATCCTATTACAAAAAATGATATGAAAAGTGCTATTTATAACCAATAAATTAATACAATTTGAACCTAACAAGAAATGTAACTAATTCAAGAATCAGCTAACTAATTCTTGAAGCTAACTAACTAWTTCTTGAATACATTTGTCAAATCCCGTAAGTAGCTATAATAAAACATATCTTCAGTCCTTTTATGCGCATTTCTTCAGCTGCAACCTTCCATCAAACAAGCATTGCAGCCTTCCTTTCAGTAACCTTCCATGAACCTTCTTCAGCTTCATTCTTCTATAGCATCATACAATGCAGCTTATGCAGCTTTCAATTTGCAGCATCATAACTTTCTATTAACCTTCTTTAGCTTTATTCTTCTACAGCATCATACAATGCAGCTTTKTTTCTTYAGCCTTCTTCAGCTGCAACTTGCTGCATCATATAATGTAGCTTGCAGCTTCAATCCTTCTTGATTCTTCAGCCTTCTTCAGCTTGAAATCAAGTATAATCTTTCAAGTTCCTAATCTGGGGGTGTTACAGTCAAAATCAACTCCAACTCTCAATATCAAATCAATATCATTTTTAGAATTTGGAAATGACTTGGGAAATTGATGCTTTATTTCAAATCAATGCATACTTATACTTCAAAAATATAGACAAATGATTCCTCAGGAAGCATATTGGGTTTTCATGTGATACTCTTTTACCAAGATTTTTGTAAAAACAACGTGAAATATTTGAGAAAGGGTGGTCCTCTTTCTTTGTTGAATATAAACTTATCAATACTTAATATTCGCCCTTATTTTTCTTGGATTTATACTTATTGTTTGTTAACCGTTTATCAAGAAGTTGTACCTCTGAGAAGACTTAGAAGGTGAGGAGGAAGATGTTCTTGCTCAATGGACAAAAAGTTGTTTCATCATCATTGTCGAAAAATTCTAGAATCTATCGATGACAATAAGATTCAGCCAGGTTTACTTTTGTCGAATGATTGATGGATAAGTTCGTTGAACTCATTTGATTTAGTGGTTCATGTTTGACATTTTGGACGTAGTCCCATTGATGTAGGCATTTATGCTAAACTATGTTAAATTATGTCCCAATTATCTTGATTGTTATTTGATATATTTACATTCAATTCATAAACTTTAAACTTGTGAATTATATTACTAAAAGAAGTAGTAATCAACACTTACACAAGTTTGGAGCCCATTTCTATCCCGCATCAAGCCTTCTTGGATGCCTTTTGCTCTGAACCATAATTTAGTTTGAATGTATATATTAATCAAAATTTATCTCAATTTGCATAATTGGTCGAGTGTAAATTACAGAAAACCTTGGGTGGTAATCTAAAATTTCATATCATATTATTTTCGTAGTTCCAAATGCTAAAATTTGAGTCTTTATATGCAATTGCAGCTAAATAATGGTGGCAAGATGTTAAAAACAAATGGAGAAGAGCAAAAGGCATCCAAGAATGACTTTATAGGTATCCTGAAGTTGATAGAAGAGAAGGCCCTTGGTCATAAGCCTTATTTTGGAAGTGATGAATTTGGATATTTGGACGTGGCTTTTGTTGTATTCTCTTGTTGGTTTTACACGTATGAGGCCTTTGGCAAATTCAGCATACAAACTAAGTGCCCYAGTTTGATCCYATCAGCTAAGAGGTGCATAAAAAGAGAGAGCTTCTCCAAATCTATTACTAATCCCAAGAAGGTTTATGAAGTCATAGGAAAATGCAACAAGTAAGTTGTATTGGAGAGACTTCAATTGTATAATGATTAACTTTGGGTAATGTAATGCCCCGCCCCGTTACACTAGGTCGGGTGCGTTATTAGATTTGATGGACTGGCCTCACAAACCACCACGAGTCTTTTCAGCAC
>MEJB01000062.1:0-76353 GCA_001752375.1 Rhazya stricta
AAATTCATTTCTTATTTTAATATAAATATGCACATAGCATCTTTGATAATTTACTTCAGAAATCAAAGAAATAAAGTCAGTATTAAATACTTCTAATTGTTTTTCAGAATTATCTTCTTTTTCGGTAACTAATTCTTCTTTATCTTCTTGTAATTTTTTTGATTCATCATCCTTTACTTTTGCAGTTAAAAGTCCTACTTGAAACTGTAATTCTTTTAATTCAGATTTTAAACTATTTATTTCATGTTGTAAATCATTTACAGTGACTTCATTTATTTTTGTCTTAAATCTAGATGTTATTTCATTGAAATTAAATGGTTTAATGTCATGCTTATGTACTTCAGAAACTATTATATCTTTCAATTTCAATAAATATTCCTTTTTAATTTCACTATCTTGAATTTTATCTATTAATTCTAGGAAGAATTTTTTATCAGATGATGAAATTACATTAATACTCGGATAACAATATCCTATTGTATTTACACAATYATCATTAGACTCTGTATCAGAAGAACTATCAGCTATCTCATTTAGTTGATAATCATCTTCTAATTCTGAAGTACTAACTATATCTATATCAGTGTCTTCCTGATCCAAAATTTCTAGAATCTGTTTTTTAATATTCTCGTCTAATTCTAATGAATTAACTTTCTCTTTAACTTTACAGTTTTTTGCCGTATGGCCTGTTCTTTCACATTTCCAGCATTTAATATTACTTAGAGAACCTGTTCCAGAACTAGTAGGCTTAGAATCTTTTGATGAACTTTTCTTAGTTAAACTACTTCTTGATTTCGTAAATGTTTTTCTCGAAGGCAAACTATATTTASATTTCTGTTTATAATCTTTTTCAATTTTGGTTTTTTKCTTAATCTTTTTTCTAACTCTATTAGATGGAGCACTAACCTTTTCAGTTGATATAGCAAATTGATCACAGAATCCTCCTAATTCTTTTGATAATACAGCATTTTCATGTTGAACTCTATTAGCTAATTTAATATCATTGCAAAGACTTAATCCTGTATTATTTATGTAGTTAATTAAATCTCCATAAGTTAATGTAKTATATGGTATATCTCCATTATGTGCTTCTCTAATTTTGTTTCTTACCTTTTCTGCAAATAATTTTGGTARTCCTGTTATAAATCTTTCTTTACAAAACATAGAATGAGCATCATRTCTAATCATTAATTYAGTTAGAAACATATCTTTATACCATCTAAAATCATGTAATCTGGGACATCTTAAATTAATTAATATTTCAGAACTTCTCTGTTAAAACTTTTCAGGATTGCCTAAAAAATGTTTACAAATTGTATATAATAACGTGTTTGTAGAATCTGGGATAGTACTTACAGCTGTAACTATCTGTCCAGGCTGAGAAGTACTTCTCCATCCATTTGATATTATGCTGTTTTCATTTGCGCTGTTCTTCGAATATGTAATTTTTCTTTGTCAGTCAAAACATTATCCCACCATCCACGGAGGGATCCTGTAAAGCCAGTTATAATCATATCTGCAGCTTTTGGGTCACTTCTGCCTATTGATTTATAAGCAGCTATTGCTATACCCATTTCATTTAATAAAGTATATATCTGATGTTCAGTTAACCCGTCTATATTCCAATCATATAAAGTATTTGCATTATAATGAAACTGTCCACGAGTTTCTTCAAACTGTGTATCAGGAAAAGAAGGTCTAGGATAATAATTTCTAGTCTTAGAATATGTTCTACCCATTGTATATTTTTTATTACTACCCTTTAATTTATTTATACTTAATTCATTTATTTCATTTTTTATCTCATTTATTTCAGAGTCTGGTTGATTTTCTTCTATATTTTCTAAAATATTTATTTCTTTTCCCTTTTCTAAATTTAAAGTTTCTAATTTCTTTGTTATTGATTTTAATAAATCTGTATCCGTACTTAATGTAAATTTTTGAGAACTATCTAACTTAAACAATGGCTGATCTGGATTAATTTTTTGAGTAGGTCTGCTTAATGCTGAAGGACTTTCTAGTTTATTCACCTATTCGGACAGACTATGTAACTTCTGATTTGTATAATTATTTTGTTGATAAATTTTATCAATATCTTTTAATGTAGGAGGGGCATCATCTTTTCTACTTTTAGATATTGCTTTAAAAGGACTTGCTACTATTGTACTACCATTTACTGATAAAGCTATTTCTGCTAATGGAAGATCAGTTGAACTAATTATTTGTCCTRATGTTGTATTCCAATTTTTTACCATATTAATGTCTTTATTAGTATTTTGAACCATATTTATATCTTGATTTGTTTCTATATTATATTTTTTCCATTGTTCTTGATTTTTTAAATATCTGTCTAGCCAACTAAAAAATTCTAAATGAATATGTAACTTATTCATTTCAGTGTACCAAACTGTTCGTATATCCTCTCTCTCCTGGGGAGAAAAAGATTTAAAAAATCAATTTCTTTTATCTGTTTTATCATCATCATAAAACCATTTTCGTAATAAATCTTTATTTAATGTCCAATTAGCACTAATGATCATATTTAAGGCAGAGGGTAAGTCAGGAGCCATCTGACTTGCAGTCAGACTAAAGTCTACTGAATCTCGGGATCTAAAGGAATATCTTGGTTGAGGAACTATTGTATCAAAATCTACACTATGTAATTTTGTTTTATCTTCTTCTATTATAGGAGAAGATGTTTCTCCTGTAAATYTGCTATTAAACTTTTTTTTAGAAAAGTTTAAAGCAACAGATCCATCACTAAATTCTGTTATATTAGACAATCTTCCAGGTTCTATTTTATTTTCAGGTCGATGACTAATATCTTGTATTTGTTCAAGATTCCAATTAGAATCATTCTGTAATAATTCATTCCAAGGTATAGATCTAGGTATATATGTATTAGTATGTTCTGTATTAGATTCAAATAATAATGATTCACCAATTCTAGAAACTATTTTTGCTCTCGGAGCTAAAGTATTCATTACTTTATAATAGACTCTGTAAACTAATCCTATAGATTTAGATCTTTCTAAAGATAAATTCTTAGTCTGTATATTTATTGTTAAAGTTTTTAATATATTTTCATCTGTTACGTCTACAGTAAAGTTTAAATAACAATTACTGTAAACTGGACCATTTGCTATATTAGACTCTAACACAGCAAGCAAAGAATGTTCAAATTTACTATGTCTAGCATCACGTAATATAATTAATATAGGAATATCTAAACCAAGTCTAAACATTGGTTTAACAGCAATCTGTACTAACCCAATATGTAAAAATCTATATTTTTTACGATGATGTTCAATACTACTTTTACTTAATAATTGTAAAGTTTCACAATTATTTTTAATAGAGAATATATGTTCAGAAGTTTTAATTGCATAATCAGTAAAGATTTCAAAAGAACCTTTCTGATAAAACGTAGAAATGTCTACTTTAGGTATATTCCAATTATGAAGGTCTTGTTCAATYTTAGCAATATTYAATTCTACTGTRTTTACTTCAATTGTATCTTGTAAACCTGATGTAGATGCAATACTAGGTTCAGAAKRTTCTACAGATTTYCCTTTAAACATATTTAAYGCTTTAGACATCATTTTAACTATTTACTTACAGAGTCGCAGAAGGTCTAGTAGAGCCTTGCCGGGAGCACCCACCGGGACCACCTCACTCGGGCTGACCATCGGATTTCCACGGGCTCGCCAACGGACGTTATCTCCATCAAGATCTCCGTTGATTCCGTAGGAAAATAGTAAAATAATGTTTAAAGTGAAAATTAGTGTTTGGCCGGAAAATACTGTATAGGTTCAGAACTTAGTCTATGCACAGTACGTCAGGATTGTGTCCTATACACCAGAAGTATGGTGTTTAAACCAACGACTGGAGGGACAACTGTTAATACCAGCAACAGAGGGGTCTTTAACAACTAAAGCTGTTATCACCTTGAGGCCTATATACTGTGCACGAYGAAGTCTGTGAAAAACTGTTGAAGAAAATTGAGCAACCTGGCTCTAATACCATTTTACCAGACAGGATCAATATAGTAATTCTTAAACGAAACAAAGTATTCTGAATGGAGAACTCACACAAGAAGTTGTTCAAATAGGCTCAAAGTTCTATTCATGAATCTAGTTTGTATAGGTGAAGGAGGATCATGGGTTAGTGCTATAAAACAGTGCTGTATAGAAGAGGCAGGCGCTCTAGCTCTTGGTCTACTCATGTTTAGCCTATAAGAATTCGCGTGTCAGATAATCTGCTAAAGAATTATCTTTTTCTTTAATATATTCTATAGTAAAATCAAATACAGAAAGTATAGCTTGCCATCTAGCAAAAATCTGTTTTGAAACTAAATTTTTAACATCTTTTTCTAAAACATCTTTTGCAGACTTACAATCAATTCTTAATAAAAATGATTTGTTGATTAAATCATCTTGAAATTTAGTAATACATAAAACTATAGATAAAATTTCTTTTTTAATAGTAGAATAATTCTTCTGTGAAGAAATTCAAATAGCTGAGTGATACCTTACCAACTGTTCTATCGTAGAATCAGGTAATCTCTGTTTAAAAATACCTCCACAGTCAAGCTTAGAAGCATCCGTTTCAACTAGGCAAATTAGATGTAGAAGCCGYTGAAATGATAATATCAGGATTTATAGGATCACTTAGAGGATGGTGGGAAAACATGCTAACTGAAAATGAAAAGATAASCATTAGACGAGCTACTAAATAAATAATAACAAATGCTCATGAAAGTACTTCACAACCTGGACAAATAATAACTGCTTATACTATTATAGAAGATGCTACGAATACTTTAATATTTGCTTTTTGTAAACATTTTTAGGAAATCCAGAAAAGTTTCAACAAAGAAGTTTTGAAATTTTAATTAATTTGAAATGTCCTAAATTACATGATTTTAGGTGGTATAAAGATATGTTTTTAAATAAATTAATGATTAGACATGATGCTAGTTCAATATTTTGGAAAGAAAGATTTTCAGCAGGTTTACCTAAATTATTTGCTGAAAAGGTTAGAACCAAGATAAGAGAAGCTAATAATGGTGATATTCCTTATGCTAGTCTGACCTATGGAGATATAATTAATTATGTAAACAATACTGGATTGAGTCTCTGTAATGATATTAAATTAGCCAATAGACTACAACAAGAAAATAGTATATTATCTAAAGAATTAGGTGGATTTTGTGATCAATTTGCTATATCTACTGAAAAGATTAGTATTCCGTCAAACAAAGTTAAAAAGAAAATTAAAAAGAAACCTACAATAGAAAAAGAATATAAAAAGCCGAAATATAGTTTATCTAAAAAGACTTATTCTAAACCAAAGAATAGTCTAACTAAGAAATCTTCTAAATATTCTAAATCTGGTAGTAYTGGTTCAATGAGTAATATTAAATGCTATAAATGTGAAAAAACAAGACATACATCCAAGAATTGTACTTTAAAGGATAAAGTGAATAATTTAGAATTATAAGAAAATATTAAAAAACAGCTTTTAGAAATTATAGAACACCATGATATTGATGACGATATAATAAGTTCTGATGAATTAGAAGATGATGATCAGATTAATGAAATATCTTATAGCTCAACAGATAGAGAATCAAGTGCTGATTGTATAAATAATATATGAATATCTTATGCTAGTATAAATGTTATTTCTTCGCCCAATAAGAAATTTTTCTTGAATTAATAGATAAAATAGAGGATAAAGATATTAAAACAGAATATTTGTTAAAATTAAAAGACTTAATAATTACGGATGTGCATAAACAGGAAATTAAACCATTTAATTTTAATGAAGTTATTTCTAGATTTAAAACAAAAAGTAAAATAACTGTATCAAATTTACAGCATGAGACAAATTAATTAAAGGGAGAACTTAGAGAATTACAGTTTCAAGTAGGAATATTAACTACAACGGCTAAAACAGATAAAGGAAAACAAAAGGTAGAAAACTCTTTAATAGAACCTTCTGTAGATGAATCTGTGAAAACAACAGAAATATTTAATACTGATTATATTTCTTTAATATCTGAAGTAAATTATCAAAGATGGTACATGCATGTTTATATTAGAATTAAAAATGAATTTGTATTAGATACGATTGCTTTATTAGATAGTGGTGCTGATTAGAACTGTATACAAGAAGGATTGATTCCAACAAAATACTTTGAAAAAACTAAAGAAGGATTAAATTCAGCGAGTGGTTCTAAACTGATAATTAATTATAAATTATCGAATACAATGATATGTAATAATCAGATATGCTTTAAGACTACTTTTATTTTAGCTAAGAATCTTGCTCAGAATATTATTTTAGGAACGTCTTTCCTTACTCAAATTTATTCTTTTACAGTAGATAGAGAAGGAGTTCATACTAAGATATTAGAAGAAGATATTACTTTTAAATTTGTAACATCACCTACAACGAGAGAAATAAATAATTTAAAGAAATCTACTATAAGTAAAAGAATTAATTGCATAACTAAACAAATAACTTATTTACAAGAAGAAGTAAAAATAGAAAAAATAAAACAGTTAATAGAAAGTGAAAAGGTTAAAAAATAAATAAAAGATTATGAAGATTTATTATACAAAGAAGTTTGCTCAGATTTACCGAATGCATTTTGGGATAGGAAAAAGCATATAGTGAAATTACCTTATGAAAAAGGATTTACTGATCAGAATATACCTACAAAAGCTAGACCTATACAAATGAATGCTAAACTGTTAGAATATTGTAAAAAAGAAAATAAAAACTTTATTAGAAAAGAAATTAATTAGGCTTTCCAAGTCTCCTTGGAGTTGTACAGCATTTTATGTAAATAATGCAGCAGAAAAAGAAAGAGGTACTCCAAGATTAGTAATAAATTATAAGCCCCTTAACAGAGCATTACAGTGGATTAGGTATCCAATACCTAATAAAAGAGATTTATTAAAAAGAACATTTGGTGCAAATTTATATTCTAAGTTTAATTTGAAATCAAGATTTTGGTAAATTTAGATTGCATAAGAAGATAGATATAAAATTGCATTTACTGTACCTTTTGGACATTATGAATGGAATGTTATGCCTTTTGGATTGAAAAATACTCCGTCTGAATTTTAGAATATGATAAATGAAATATTTAATGATTRTACTAATTTTTGCATTGTCTATATTGATAGATCAGAAACAATTTAGAATTAGAAGAAAGTATTAAGAAACAAATATTAGAATTAATAGATCAGAAAGAAATTGATAATGATATTATTAGTTCTAAAGAATTAGAAGATGATATGCAAATTAATGGATTATTAAATAGTTCATCAGACAGTGAGTCTGATAATGATGGCATCAATACTATAGGATATTGTTATCCAAATATTAATGTAATTTCATCATCTGATAAGAAATTCTTCTTAGAATTAATAGATAAGATTCAGGATAAGGATATTAAGACAGAATATTTACTAAGATTAAAAGATTTAATAATAACAGATGTTCACAAACAAGAAATAAAGCCTTTTAGTTTTAATGAAATTACTTCTAGATTTAAACAAGAAAGTAAGATTACAATATCTAATTTGCAACATGAAATAAATGAGTTAAAAGGAGAATTAAGAGAATTACAATTTCAAGTAGGAATATTAACAAATATGGCTAAAGAAGATAAAGGAAAACAGAAAGTTGAAGAAGAAGAAAATCCTATAGAAGATTCTATAAAAACTACAGAAATATTTAATACAGATTATATTTCTTTAATATCTGAAGTTAATTATCAAAGATGGTATGTATATACATATACATATATATATATAAATTAAAAATRAATTTGTGCTAGATACTATAGCATTATTAGATAACGGAGTAGATCAAATTTTTATACAGGAAGGATTAATACCTACTAGATATTTTGAGAAAACTAAAGAAGGATCAAATTCAGCAAGTGGATCTGAACTGATAATTAATTATAAGTTATCGAATGCTTTGATTTGTAATAATTAGATTTGCTTTAAAATACTTTTATTTTAGTTAGAAATTTAACTCAGAGTATAATACTAGGAATACCATTCCTTACTTAGATATACCCTTTTACAGTAGACAAAGAAGGGGTGCATACTAGAGTTTTAGATGAAGATATTTTGTTTAAATTTGTAACTTCACCCACTACTAAAGAGATAAATGATTTAAAAGACTCTACTATTACTAGAAGAATAAATTGTATTAGTAAACAAATATTTTATCTACAGGAAGAAGTTAAAATTGAGAAAATTAAACAATTATTAGAAATAGAAAAGATTAAAAACAAATGAAAGAATTTGAAGACTTATTGTTAAAAGAAGTGTATTTTGATTTACCCAATGCTTTTTGGGAAAGTAAAAAACATATAGTAAAACTACCTTATGAGACAGGTTTTATTGATAAAAACATTCCTTCTAAAGTTAGACCAATTCAAATGAACTCTGAATTATTAGAATATTGTAAAAAAGAATTAGAAATATTATTAGATAAGAAGTTAATTAGACAGTCTAAGTCCCCTTAGAGTTGTGCAGCATTCTATGTAAATAATGCAGTAGAGAAAGAACGAGGAGCTCGAAGATTAGTTATTAGTTATAAACCTTTAAATAAAGCTTTACAATGGATTAGGTATCCTACACCTAATAAAAGAGATTTATTAAAAAGAACTTATGATTCAAATTTATATAGTAAGTTTGATCTTAAGTCTGGATTTTGGCAAATCCAGATAGCTGAAGAAGATAGGTATAAAATTGCATTTACAGTACCCTTTGGACATTACGAATGGAATGTAATGCCCTTTGGACTTAAAAATGCCCCATCAGAATTTCAGAATATGATGAATGAAATTTTTACTCCTTATACTAATTTTTGTATCGTATATATTGACGATATCTTAGTATTTTCTAAGTCTAATGAACAACATTTTAAATACTTGCATATATTTTTTTAAACTATTAAACGAAATGGATTAATTTTGTCTGCTTCTAAAATGAAATTATTTTAGACAACTTGTAGATTTTTAGGACATGAATTAAGTCAAGGTACATATAAACCTATTTGTAGAGTAATAAACTTTGCTGATAAGTTTCCTCATGAAATTAAAGATAAACAGCAATTGCAAAGATTTTTAGGCTGTTTAAATTATGTTTCTGATTTTATTAAAAATTTGAGAATCATAGTTGAACCTCTATATAAAAGACTTAGGAAAAATGCAGTTCCATGGACTGAAGAACAAACTAATACAGTTAAAAAGGTTAAAGAATTAATTAAGAGTCTGCCTTGCTTGGGTATTCCTCATCCAGACACCTACATGATAGTTGAAACAGATGCTTCTGAGCTTGGCTATGGAGGTATTCTTAAACAGAGATTACCTGATTTTACGATAGAATAGTTGGTAAGGTATCACTCAGGTATTTGAATTTCTTCACAGAAGAATTATTCTATTATTAAAAAAGAAATTTTACCTATAGTTTTATGTATTACTAAATTTCAAGATGATTTAATCAACAAATCATTTTTATTAAGAATTGATTGCAAGTCTGCAAAAGATGTTTTAGAAAAGGATGTTAAAAATTTAGTTTCAAAACAGATTTTTGCTAGATGGCAAGCTATACTTTCTGTATTTGATTTTACTATAGAATATATTAAAGGAAAAGATAATTCTTTAGCAGATTATCTGACACGTGAATTCTTACAGGCTAAACATGAGTAGACCAAGAGCTAGGGCGCCTACCTCTCCTATACATAATCGTTTTATAGCACTAACCCATGATCCTCCTTCACCTATACAGACTAGATTCATGAACAGAACTTTGAGCCTATTTGACCAAAGTCCACCCTCAAACTACAAAGAAGCCTTACACAGTAGATTAGCTGAATTTCCTTCTCTACCCTCTATATCAACAGAAACTCCTACTACAAAAAATCATATTAAACCTGGTGAATGGTTCGAAAAACCTCCTATGCAGATTATAACTCTAGAAAAAGAACATAAAGAAATGGGTTTTAAAGATATTTTTATAAGATATTTTTGTATAGATTTTCATTATATTTCAACTAACSCTATGAAGACTAAAGAATGGTATGAAGCCATTCTAATTATAACAAGATCAATTGAAGTACAGCACGCAATGCAATCAGGCAGAGACAAGCCTAGCTGTGAACGCTAGGCTTATTCTAAAGTGAAGATTCTTCAGATATTATCATCCAAGACATGGAAGATGACTAAACTGACAACTCCTATTGCCTTTCCAATAGGATCTAATATGAAACCTTCTACTTTTAACTATTTTGATTATATACATGCATGGACCAACTTTCTACTGATAAGACCTTAAACACATTCATGGTTCTTTCAAATTAAAACAGACATTCCTAATCCTATGCCTAGATGGTTCTACACATGGTGGGAAYGATTTGGGATCTCTCCACAGATTCTGCTTCCTGAAATTTACAACAGATATGAGTCTTTCGCAAGCCCTTTTAAAATAATTTCTAAGAATAGAAAAGAAGATTCTCAACCACATTAAAAAAATATAGATAAAATATATCAACAGARTAATTATACTAATAAAAAATTACATAGTCTATCTGAACAAGTTAGTAAGTTAGATAGTCCTTCTATTAGTAAGCCTCCACAGAAAATTAATTCAAAACAACCTTTATTTAAATTATAAAATTCTCAATCCTTTAGAATAAAAAATGATAATGCATTATTAAAAGAGATAACTAAAAAATTAGAAAATTTAAATATAGATAAAGGTAAAATATTAATAATGTAATTACAAAAGAAAATAATCAAATAGATAATAAAATTAATGAATTAAGTATAAATAAATTAAAGGGAAATATGAGAAAATATACYATTGGTAGAAMTTACCATAAAACAAAAAATTATTATCCTAGACCTTTATTTCCTGATACTCAATTTGAAGAAGTAAGAGAACAATTTAATTATAATCGAAACACTTTATATGATTGAAATTTAGATGGATTAACAGAATTTCAAATATATAATTTATTAAATGAAATGGGAATAGCAATTTCAGCTTATAAATCTATACGAAAAACTGATAATGAAGCAGTAGAAATGATTATATCAGGATTTACAGGAATGTTAAAAGGATAGTGGGATAATATGTTAACAGAAAATGATAGAATAAATATTAGAAGAGCCACTAAACAAGTATTAATTAATGCACAAGAATTTACATCTCAACCTGGACAGATAGTTACTTCTTAAACTAATGTACCATATGTAACCAATCTATTAATATTTGCTATCTGTACAGAATAATTATACTAATTAGAAATTGCATAATCTATCTGAACAAGTAAGTAAATTAGACAGTCCTTCTATTAGTAAGCCTCCACAGAAAATTAACCCAAACAACCCTTATTTAAGTTAGAAAATCCACAATCTTTTACAATAAAAAATGATACTGCATTACTTAAAGAAATAACTAGAAAATTAGAAAACTTAAATATAGATAAAGGAAAAAATATTAATAATGTTATTACAAAATAAGATAATCAGATAGAAAATGAAATAAATGAATTAAGTATAAATAAATTAAATATGAAAAAATATACAACTAGAAGAACTTATAATAAGACAAAAAATTATTATCCTAGACTTTTTTTTCCTGATACTCAATTTGAAGAAGTTAGAGGACAATTTCATTATAATCCAGATACTTTATATGATTGGAATTTAGATTGATTAACTGAATTTCAAATATATAATTTATTAAATGAAATGGGAATAGCTATTTCAGCTTATAAATCTATAGGAAAATTTGATAATGAAGCTGTARAAATGATTATTTCAGGATTTACAGGAATATTAAAAGGATGGTGGGATAATATGTTAACTGAAAGTGATAAGATAAGTATTAGAAGAGCCAAGTATTAACCAATGCACAAGAATCTACGTCTCAACCTGGATAGATAGTTACATCATGTACTAATATACTAGATGTTACCAATACTTTAATATTTGCTATATGTAAACATTTCTTAGGAAATCCAGAGAAGTTTCAACAGAGAAGCTCAGAAATATTAATAAATTTAAGATGATTACATGATTTTAGATGGTATAAAGATATGTTTTTAAATAAATTAATGCTTAGACATGATGCTAGCTCTATATTTTGGAAAGAGAGATTTTTAGTAGGATTACCTAAGTTATTTGCTGAGAAAGTAAGAATAAAAATTACAGAAGCTAATAATGGAGATATACCTTATCAGACTTTGACATATGGTGACATAATAAATTATGTAAATACGTCTTTGTAATGATCTAAAATTAGCAAACAGAATATAACATGAAAATAGTTTATTACATAAAGAATTAGGAGGATTTTGTGAACAGTTTGCTATTACTACGGAAAAGGTTAGTGCTCCTTCTAACAAGATTAAAAAGAAAATTAAAAAGAAATAAAAATAGATAAAGAATATAAAAAATCCAAATATTTACCCTCTAGAAAAACATTTTCTAGACCAAAGAGTAGTTTAACAAAAAAGAGTTCATCAAAATCTTCTAAACCAAGTAATTCAGGATCTATGAGTAATATTAAGTGTTATAAATGTGGAAAGCCTGGACATACTTCAATAAATTGTAAATTAAAAGATAAAGTAAATAGTTTAGAATTAGAAGAAAATATTAAGAAACAAATATTAGAAATAATAAATCAAGAACAAATAGATGAAGATATAATTAGTTCTGAAGAATTTGAAGATGATATACAAATAAATGAATTATTAGATAGTTCTTCAGAGAGTGAATCAGACGAAGACTGTATAAATAATATAGGAATATGTTATCCTAGTAGTAATGTTATTTCTTCATCAGATCTGTTATAGTTACTTCATTTATTTTTGGTTTAAATCTAGACGTAATTTCATTAAAGTTAAACGGTTTAATATCATGTTTATGTACTTCAGATACTATTATATCCTTTAATTTTAATAAATATTCTTTTTTAATTTCATTATCCTGAATTTTATCTATTAATTCTAAAAAGAATTTCTTATCAGAAGACGAAATTACATTAATACTCGGATAACAATAACCTATAGTATTAACACAATCATCATTAGATTCTATATCAGAAGAACTATCAGCTAATTCATTAATTTGATAATCATCTTCAAATTCTGAAGAGCTAACTATATCCATGTCAGTATCTTCTTGATCTAAGATTTCTAATATTTATTTTTTAACATTTTCATCTAGTTCTAATAAACTAACCTTTTCTTTTACTTTACAGTTTTTTTGCTGTATGACCTGTTTTACCGCATTTCCAGCACTTAATGTTACTTAATGATCCTGTTCTAGAACTACTAGGCTTAGACTCTTTAGACGAACTTTTCTTCGTTAAACTACTCTTTGATTTAGAAAATGTCTTCCTAGAGGGTAAACTATATTTAGATTTCTTTTTATAGTCTTTTTCAAATTTAGTCCTTGTCTTATTTCTTTTTCTAATTCTGTTAGAYGGAGCACTAATCTTTTCAATTGAAATAGCAAATTGATCACAAAATCCACCTAATTCTTTAGATAAAACAGCATTTTCATGTTGTACTCTATTAGTTAATTTAATATCATTACAAAGGCTTAATCTTGTGTTATTTATATAATTAATTAAATCTCCATATGTCAATGTTGTATACRGAATATCTCCATTATTAGCTTCTCTAATTTTATTTCTAACTTTCTTAGCAAATAATTTAGGTAATCCTGCTATAAATCTTTCTTTTCAGAACATAGAATGAGCATCATGTCTAATCATTAACTTAGTTAAAAACATATCTTTATACCATCTAAAATCATGTAATCTAGGACATCTTAAATTAATCAATATCTCAGAACTACGCTGTTGAAACTTTTCTGGATTTCCTAAAAAATGTTTACATATCGTATATAACAAAGTATTTGTAGAATCTGGGATAGTACTTACAGCTGTAACTATTTGTCCAGGCTGAGAAGTACTTTCTCCAGCATTTGTTATTATCTGTTTAGTAACATTTTTAATATGTAATTTTTCTGCATCTGTTAATACATTATCCCACCATCCACGGAGGGATCCTGTAAAACCTGCTATTATCATATCTGCAGCTTCTGTATCACTTCTACCTATTGACTTATATGCAGTTATTGCTATACCCATTTCATTTAATAACGTATATATCTGGTGTTCTRTTAATCCATCTAAATTCCAATCATATAATGTATYTGCATTATAATGAAATTGTCCACGAGTTTCTTCAAACTGTGTATCTAGAAAAGAAGATCTAGGATAATAATTTCTAGTTTTAGAATATGTTGTACCCATTGTATATTTTTTATTACTTCCTTTTAATTTATTAATACTTAATTCATGTATTTCATTTTTTATTTCATTAAGTTTAGACTCTAATTGACTTTCTTCTAGTTTTTCTAAAATATTTATTTCTTTTACCTTTTTCTAGACTTAAATTTTCTATTTTCTTAGTTATTGTTTTTAATAAGTCTGTGTCTGTRCTTAATGTAAATTTTTGCGAACTATCTAACTTGAATAATGGCTGATCTAGATTAATCTTCTGTGTAGGTTTACTTAATGCAGAAGGACTTTCTAATTTATTTACCTGTTCAGAGAGACTATGTAATTTCTGATTTGTATAATTATTTTGCTGATAAATTTTATCTATGTYTTTTAAAGTGGGAGGGGAATCATCTTTTCTATTTTTAGATATAGCCTTAAAAGGACTTGCTATGATTGTACTACCATTTACTGCTAAAGCTATTTCTGCTAGAGGAGGGTCAGTCGAACTAATTATCTGTCCTGATGTTATATGCCAATTTTTAACCATATTTATTTCATTAGTAGTATGATGAACCATATTTATATCGTTATCACTTTCTGTATTATATAGTTTCCATTGTTCTCGATTTTTTAAATATCTGTCTAACCAATCAAAAAATTCTAAATGAATATGTAACCGATTCATTTCATTATACCAAGCGGTTCTCATATCCTCTCTCTCCTGGGGGGAAAAAGATTTAAAAAACCAATTTCTTTTATCAGTTTTATCGGCAGCATAAAATCATTTTTGTAATAATTCTTTATTTAAAGTTCAATTATCACTAATTATCATATTTAATGCAGGTGGTAAGTCAGGTGCCATCTGACTTGCAGTCGGACTAAAGTCTACTGGAGTATCTCTTAGATCTCTCATACTGTGAGATCTGAAAGAATATCTTGGTTGAGGAATTATTCTATCAAAATCAACACTATGCAATTTTGTTTTATCTTCTTCTGTTAGAGGAGAAGATGTTTCTCCTGAGAATCTGCTATTAAACTTTTTCTTAGAAAAGTTTAAAGAAACAGATCCATCACTAAATTCGGTAATATTAGATAATCTACCTGGTTCAATTCTATTTTCAGGTCTATGACTAATATCTTGAATCTGTTCAAGATTCCAGTTTGAGTCATTCTATAACAACTCATTCCAGGGTATCGATCTAGGTATATACGTATTAGTATGTTCTGTATTAGACTCAAATAATAAAGATTCACCAATTCTAGAAACTATTTTAGCTCTCGGAGCTAAAGTATTCATAACCTTATAATAAACTCTATAAACTAATCCTATTGATTTCGATCTATCCAAAGATAAATTTTTAGTCTGTATAGTAATTGTTAATGTTTTTAATATATTTTCATCTGTTAAATCTACAGTGAAATTTGGATAACAATTACTATAAACTGGACCATTCGCTATATTAGATTCTAACATAGCAAGTAAAGAATGTTCAAATTTAGTATGTCTAGCATCACGCAAAATAATCAGAATGGGAATATCTAAACCAAGTCTAAACATTGGTTTAACAGCAATCTGTACTAATCCAATATGTAAAAATCTATATTTTTTACGATGATGTTCAATACTATCTTTACTTAATAATTGTAAAGTTTCACAATTATTCTTAATAGAGAATGTATGTTCAGAAGTTTTAATAGCATAATCAGTAAAGATTTCAAAAGAACCTTTCTGATAAAACGTAGAGATATCTACCTTAGGTATATTCCAGTTATGTAAATCTTGTTCAATTTTAGCAATATTTAGTTCAACAGTATTTACTTCAGTAGTATCATGTAAAYCTGATGTAGATGCAATACTAGGTTCAGAATGTTCTACAGATTTTTCCTTAAACAAATTTAACGCTTTAGACATCATTTTAACTATTCACTTATAGAATTCTTAGAGGTCTAGTGAAGCCTTGCCGGAAGCACCCACCGGGACCACCTCACTCGGGTTGACCATCGGATTTCCATGGGCTCGCCAACGGACGTTATCTCCATCAAGATCTCCATTGATTCCGTCAGAAAATAGTAAAATAATGTATAAAGTGGAAAATAGTGTTTAATCAGAAAATACTGTATAGATTCAGAACTTAGTCTATGCACAATATGTCAGGATTACGTCCTATGCATCAGAAGTATGGGGATTAACCCACCGACTGGAGGGACAACTGTTAATACCAGCAACAGAGGGGTCTTTAACAGCAAAAGCTGTTATCACCTTGAGGCCTATATACTGTGCACGACGAAGTCTGTGAAAAACTGTTTAAAAAATCTGAGCAACTTGGCTCTGATACCAAATGACAATGGAACCAGCTCTCCCAAAAGCCAATGGCTATCAGGAGACGGCACTCCATCACACTTAAGTCTCAGGATCCCCCAAGTCCCACCACGCTTTTCGCATGGCTGCCCTGGACCCAGTGCTTTCGGGATTACCTACTCCCCTCTTACTGCCGGGACCACCTGCTGGGACCACCCTTCTTGGGCTGACCAACGGATTCACGGCTGACCAACGGGCTTACTGGAGTTTTGAACCAGTGCAATCCTCCTGCCTTCGGCAGGATTCGAACCTGGGTTGGCTCTGATACCAAATGACAGATTTTCATCATATTTCAAATAAACTCACTTAAAACAAAAGATTGGTACGAAGCTATCCTGATATTTACTAAGTCTGTTAAAGTACAACATGCAATGCAATCAGATAGTGAAAAGCCTGGTTGTGAAAGATTGACCTATTCTAAAGTCAGAATACTTCAGATTTTATCACCCAAAACCTGGAAAACATCTACATTGACAACACCAATATCTTTTCTCACAGCACTTAATATGAAGCCTTCTACTTTTAATTACTTTGATTATATACATGCCTAGACTAACTTTCTTAAGTTCAGAACTTATACACATTCCTGGCTTATCCAGATTAAAATAGATGTTCCAAATCCTATGCCCCGATAGTTTTGTACTTAGTGGGAAAGATTTGGAATAGCAACAAATATTTTACCACCAGAGCTTTACCACATATATGAAAGTTTTAAGCCATCAAAATTTGCCTCTACCTTAGAAAAACAGATTACTTTTTTCTTCATGACTAAGTTTCCTTAGTGATCTTAGTTTGGCAGTATTTAAAAGGCACAGATCATTATGGACAGATTACTTTGACCAGGACTATTAGAATCAAATGGTGGATACAGTTTGATGAGTCAAAAAGAAATGAATAGAAGACCAAAGGATCAACATCAAGTAAGAAAAGCAAGGCAGAAAAGAAAAAGGAGTTAGATGAAATAAAGAAAAATCTTGAAAAAACGTATGCTGACTTGATTAAAGATGAAGATTCTCCAAAACATTCATCAACTGAAGATTATGATCCATTCGGCGGGCCACTTAAGCAGACACCACCACACTACTTTTAAAGACACTAAAGGGATTCTGAAGAAAAGAAGACAAATGACTCAGCTGATAAAAGATATGGTGGGAGACAAAGTACTCAGGCAACTTTTCAAAAAGAAGAATGATGGCCAACAAAGAATCTTATCTTACTTTTGAATTATTGCACCCTTCAACTTTTGCAATCAATGTATCTGAAAACTCTTTGTAATCCCTCTATATAAGAAATGAAATGAACAAGGAGATCAGGACCGAATAGCCTGAACTCTTTCTTTGAACAATTCTTGTTTAAGTAAGCATGAGTTTCTATACTTTTATCAGAGAGAATTCTTCTTTTTTTCAACAAATTTGTTTGAACAACATTTATACACCTCTAATTTTTTCAAATTGAGTATCTGGAAATGAAGGTCTAGGATAATAATTTTTTATTTTATGATAAGTTCTTCCCGTAGTATATTTTTTTAACTTCCMTTTTTATCTATTTATACTTAATTCATTTTCTTCTTCAAATTGATTTCCTTCCTTTATAATTACTTATTAATGTTTTTGCTTTTATCTAGATTTAAATTTTCTAATTTTTTCATTATTTCTTCTAGTAACATATTATCATTTCTTATCATAAAGGTTTAGGGGTTTTCTAACTTAAATAATGGTTGTTCTGGGTTAATTTTTRTGGAGGCTTACTAATAGATGGACCATCTAATTTATTAATTTGCTCAGATATATTATGTAATTTTTTATTAGTGTAATTATTCTACTGATGTATTTTATCTATATCTTTTAATATAGGTTGAGGATCTTCTTTTCTATTTTTTGATACTGTTTTAAAAGGACTTTCTACTATATTATTTCCTTCAATATTTAATGTAATTTCTTCTAGAGGTAGATCTATTGAAATAACAATTTTTCCAAATGTAGTATTCCAATTTTGTATTAATAATACAAACTCCTAATACAGACTATATTTCATTAATCACTGAAATAAGTTATCAAAGGTGGTATATACCAATATATTTAAAGATTAAAAATGAATTTGTGTTAGATACTGTAGTCTTATTAGATAGTGGAGCTGATTAGAATTGTATACAAGAAGGATTAATTCTAAGAAAGTATTTTGAAAAAACTAAAGAGAGTTTAAATTCAACAAGTGGATCTAAACTAATAGTTAATTATAAATTATCTAATGCTTTAATTTGTAATAATCAAATTTGTTTTAAAAATACTTTTATATTAGTTAAAAATTTAACACAGAGTATTATTTTGGGTATCCCTTTCTTGACACAAATATATCCATTTAGAGTAGATAAGTACCATGTACATACTAAGATTTTAGATGAAAACATTACTTTTAAATTTGTTACTTCTCCTAGTACTAAAGAGATTAATGATTTAAAAAATTCCACTATAACAAAGAGAATTAATTGAATAAGTAAACATATATCTTATTTACAAGAAGAAATTAGAATAGAAAAAATAAAATAATTATTAGAAATAGAAAGAATTAAGAAACAAATAAAAGATTTTGAAGAATTATTACATAAAGAAGCTTGTTCAGATTTACCTAATGCATTTTGGGATAGAAAGAAACATATAGTCATCAATTTACCTTATGAAAAAACTTTCACTGATAAAGATATATCCACTAAAGCTAGATCTATACAAATGAATTCTGAATTATTAGAATATTGTAAAAAAGAAATAAAAACTTTATTAGAGAAAAAATTAATTAGACCTTCTAAGTCTCCTTGGAGTTGTGCAACATTTTATGTAAATAATGCAATAGAAAAAAAACTTGGAGCACCTAGATTCTTATTAATATTGTTTTCTTTTTCTACTCGTGTTAATATTGCTACTTGAAATTTTAATTCTTTTAATTCTTGTTTTAATTCATTTATCTCTTGTTGTAAATCAAATATAGTAATTACATTATCTTTTTTAAATCTAGAAACTATTTCATTAAAACTAAAAGTTTTAATCTCCTGTTTATACACATCTGTAAGAACTAAATCTCTTAATTTGAATAAATATTCTATTTTAATATCTTGATCTTGAATTTTATCTATTAATTCTAAGAAAAATTTTTTATCTGAAGAAGATATTACATTTATACTTGTATAATATATTCCTATATTATCAGTACAGTTTTCATCATCAGTATCACTATCTGTAGAATTATTTATTATTTCATTTATCTGGTCATCAACTTCAAATTCATCAAAACTAATAATTTGTTCTTCTTCCGATTCTACTAGATCTACTAGATCTAAAATTTCTAATATCTGTTTCTTAACTGATTTATCCATTTCTATATTACTAACTTTTTCTTTTACTCTACAAGTTCTCGAAGTATGTCCTAATTTTCTACACTTAAAACATTTGATATTAGCAGTTGATCCAGAACTAGTAGGCTTATAAGATTTTGATGGACTTTTCTTAGTTAAACTACTTTTTGGTTTAGAATCTTTTAGAAGGTATAGTATATTTGATTTTTTTTATATTCTTCATCTATTTTAGATTTATTTTTTATTTTCTTTTTAATTCTGGAAGAAGGACCACTTAATTTTTCTGTAGTAGTGGCAAACTAATCACAAAATCCGCCTAATTCTTTATGTAATAAATTATTCTCATGTTGAATTCTATTTGCTAATCTCAAATCATTACAAATTCCTAATCCTCTAGTATTTATATAATTTATTATGTCTCGATAAGTTAATGTAGTATAAGGTATATCTCCATTATTTACTTCTCTAATTTCTTATCCAACTTTGTCAGCAAAAAATTTAGGTAATCCTGCTATAAATCTTTCTTTCCAAAAAATTGAATTAGCATCATGTCTAATCATTAATTTATTTAAAARCATATCTTTATACCATCTAAAATAATGTAATCTARGACATCTTAAATTAATTAAAATCTCAGAACTTCTTTGTTGAAATTTTTCTGGATTTCCTAAGAAATGTTTACATAYAGCAAATATCAAAGTATTAGTTACATCAGGTATACTAGTATATGTAGTAGCTATCTGTCCAAGTTGAAAAGTTGATTCTTGTGCATTTACTAATATTTGTTTAGTAGCTCTCCTAATAGATATCCTATCGTTTTCTGTTAACATATTGTCCCACCATCCTTTTAATGTACCTATAAATCCTGAAATTATCATTTCTGCTGCTTCATTATCTGATTTTCCTATTGACTTATAAGCTGATATAGCTATTCTCATTTCATTTAATAAATTATATATCTAAAATTCTGTTAATCCATTTAGATTCCAATCATTTATATCAGGATTATAATTAAATTGTTCTCTAATTTCTTCAAATTGAGTGTCTGGAAAAGAGGGTCTAGGATAATAATTTTTTGTTTTATGATATATTCTTCCTGTAATATATTTCTTTGCATTTTTTAGTTTATTTATACTTAATTCATTATCTGAATTAGCTTGATTGTTTTCTTTAATGATTACATTATTAATGGTTTTAACTTTATCTATACTTAATGTTTCTAATTTATTTCCTTTAATGGAGCATTATTATTTTTTATAGTAAAAGTCTGAGGATTTTCTAATTTAAATAGAGGCTGTTCAGGGTTAATCTTTTGAGGAGGTTTAGAAATTGACGGTCCTTTTAATTTATTAACCTGTTCTGATAAATTATGTAATTTGTTATTAGTATAATTATTTTGTTGATAAATCTTATTTATATCTTTTAGTATTGGCTGAGAATCTTCTTTCCTATTTTTTGGGACTATTTTAAAAGGGCTAGCTACAATATTATTACTATCAACATTTAAAATTATTTCTTCTAAGGGAGGATCTGTTGAACTAACTATTTTTCCAGAGGTAGTTTTCCAATTCTGTAGCATATTAATTTCATTATATTTCTTCCATTGTTCTAGGTTTTTCAAATATCTGTCTAACCAACTAAAAAATTCTAAATGAATTTGTAATCTATTCATTTCATCACACCAAAGTGTTCTAATATGGTCTCTCYCCGGGGCAGAAAATGTGTCGAAAAACCAATCTCTTTTACTATTATTTTTAGGATCATAAAACCGTTTTCTTAGTAAATCTTTATTTATCTGCCAGTTATTTGACATAATTACATTCAGTGAAGGGGTAAATCTGGTGCCATTTGATTAGCTGTTGGACTAAAATCTGACGTAGTTTCTCTCGTACTATGTGATCTATAAGAGTAAATAGGCTGAGGTATTATCTTTTCAAAATTTACAATGTGTCTTCTTCAGCAGACGTTGAAGCTTCTATTAATTTACTTGAAAATTATCTTTTAGTAAAACTTATTTCTACAGAACTATTACTATATTCAGTAATATTTGATAATCTTCCGAGTTCTATCTTATTTGCAGGTTTAAGGTTAGGGTCTTGGATATCTTCTAAATTCCATTTAGACTCATTCTGTAATAATTTATTCCAAGGTATAGTTCTAGGTATAAAAGTATTAGTATGTTCAGTGTTTGCTTCAAATAATAAAGATTCTCCTATCTTAGAAACTATCTTAGCTCTMMGAGCTAGTGTAWTCATTACTTTATAATATACTCTRTAAACTAATCCTATTGATTTAGATCTATCTAAAGATAAATTYTTAGTCTAGATATTAACTGTTAAAGTTTTTAGAATATTTTTATCAGTTAATTATATAGTAAAGTTCKGGTAACAATTATTGTATATAGAGCCATGAGCTACATTTGATTCTAATACAGCTAACAAAGAGTGATCAAATTTAGTATGTCTAGCATCTCTTAGCATTATCAATATAGGCATGTCTAGTCTTAATCGAAACATTGGTTTAACAGCAGTCTGTACTAATCYAATATGCAAAAATCTATATTTTTTCTTATGTTGTAATATACTTTGTTTAGATAACAAAYAAATAGTTTCACATTCATTTCTAATAGAAAAGGAATGTTTAGAAGTTTTAATAGCATAATCTCCAAACATATCAAAAGAACATTTCTGATAAAATGTAGAAACATTTATCTTTGGTATACTCCAGTTATGCAAATCTTGTTCGATTTTAGCAACATTAAGTTCAATTGTATTAACTTCAAAATCATCTACTGATTTTCTTTCAAACAATTCTAAAGCTTTAGACATCATTTTTATCTTGTTAACTACTTACAGGTAATCCTTAGAGCATTTTTAGAAGCCTTGCTAGGACCACGTCTCACTGATGAAAATAGTTATATAAATATATATATATACAGAGAAGAGAAGAGAAGAGAAGACAAAGAGTAAAATTTTCTTTCCTAGTTGTTTGGGAGTTTAGAAAAGAAAATGGGAGAAAAGTTTTTGTTTTGTTTGAGAGTTGGAGAGAACRGAAAGAAGAGATTTTGGTWATAAGATACTTTWATAATCATGCACTTCATCCATTTATTTTATTTGATAGTAAGAGAGAAATGGAAAGAAGAGTTAGGGAGAAAATCAGAAGAACACGCTTAAATTTTTCATAAACTTTCCTTTCTTTCTCTTTCTTCCCAATTTTTGAAAGAAAGTTACTCATTTTCATTCATGTAATTTTCTCCCTTTCTCTCATTTAAGCTCCRTTKAGGTCAAGGATTTTAGTTAGAAAATGATTTTAAATTAATGAAAAAGAAAATGATTATGAAAAATTTTAAAAAAATATTAATGAAAATGATTAATATGGATTTCTTTAAGGAAAATGAAATTCTTAGGAAATTTAAAATCCATATTAAATTACATGACATGGCTTTTAGGAATCAGTTTTTGGCTAGCAGAGGTTGCAAAGTGCTAATGTTTGTTATGATAATAGAATTGCATTTCTTATCTATACAGATAGCATACCTTAGAAGTAGAGGGCCTAGCAGCTTAACTTCTCAATGCAAGACAATATACATATATGTGCTTCTATACTCTCACAGCAATGAGCTCTTTACTCGTTGGAAATGGGACTTCTATACTCTCACAGTAGTTGACTCTCTAATCTTTGGAGATGGGACCGGAGTGGTAACCATTCAAGTTAAAAATATTGAATAGGTGGTTTGCTGGTTAGCTAAGAAACATGTCATAGTCATTATTCCAGTGAGTTCCAATGGCTGTCCAGCTCATGTGAGGATTTCATTTGGTAGATTGATCGAAGAAGACTGGGGTTAGAAGATCTTGTGAATTATGGAATGGTTGAGTGATTCCCTTGTTATGTTTTCAGTGAGAAATTTTGTTTCTTTCTGCACCTTTGGTGCATCACAAGATCAAGCATCACTCTGATTCGGTAGAGTAAAACAACTCTTTACATGTCAAGTTGTTATACACACAAACATGATGAAAGTTCATCACTCAACTCTAACATTGAAATGAACAGGCTTCATCAGGAAAGTGTTCTCTTGTCTTCTTCAATATGAATCATATTCCTCTATCACAAAAATTACTTAAAAGAGTAAAAAACCAATTAATTTAAAAGAATATTTTGCAACACAATTCGATATACCAAGAATAATCATGTTGGCAATAAGGATTCAAATGTTATTGATTCACACAAACTCGTAATCATACGAACTAAAATTAATAAAAGCTAATGAAAATCCAACCAAAAAGTTTTAAAAAAATAAAATTCAACTAACAAAAGTTGTAATAATTATAATAAGAAGTGGAATATCTATGGCATTTTCATGTGATATGTGACCAGTATAAGTAGGAAAGATTGTGGTTATTGTTCTTCCACCACTCCTTCTAAAAGCTATACAATTGTTTCCATCAGAAGGGTCTATCAGTGAATGTTTTTAAGAATTTGAAAATACTTATAGAAGTACAAAAAACTAGAAACATTTTGTAACTTCTAACCCCAACAAAGTTTAAATGCCTACACATTCAAATTTGTTGACATATTTATACTTATATATATTTTTCTTTATTTGCTTATTTGTATATTGAGCCAGCTATTTAGTTCATGCTTGCCTCATATTTTAAATAAGCCAAGAAACTCTTGGTTTATGTATCACTTATATTTTAATCATATGGCCTCTATTACGTCATTTTTTAAAGCATATTTGTTTATATTTTGGATCAAGTTTTCCCTTCCTCCAAAGTGAAAAGACACTATAGTTCAAGTACCCAGCACGATTTAAAAGGAATGCAGCAAGTTGACTGATTTTCTACTCTTCGAGGAAACTTTTGCTCCTAAAAAAGGTACATTAAATTTGTCCAACACTCATTTGACTAAATTAGAGGTACAAGTGAAATAAAAAAGACAGCTTTATTTTTCTTAATGGGTTCTTTTTTATTTGAATTCAAAATAATCAACGTTGAAAATTATGAATATAAAATGGTTTAAATTGAAAAAAGTTATTTTGCTTATATCGTCAAATGTAATAATGCAATTAGTATTTTTTTATTCAATCATTATTTAATTTCTTCGCATACTTGTGTAATTTTTTCGTAAAATTTAAAGGTCATGTCATTGTCTTATATTSTCATGGAATTTTGTCGATGCATTAAGAAATAGGGATATAAATCAAATTCAAGATCAATCTATAATCTCATTAAGGTCCAATCAATTGAGGTACTATTTTATTATATTTATATATTATCTTAATTTTAACAAATAATTTCATGCATTTTTGTAATGTCGATTTTATAGTTGACAAGAAATGCTATATAAAACGATAAAGGGACACTTATGAATAGTTAATTAGACTAAAATAGTCTATCAGGCCCCTACTAAGTGGCCTGAGCTTGCTGAAGATAAGTTTAAAATTATCCATTAAGAAATCTTACGAACATATGGAGGATTAAGAAATCTCATTTAGAGTCTGCTCAAGATGACATTGAAAATAAGATCAAGATATGTTCTCTAAAGCCAATGAGTTAGTGCTTAAGAATTGGATGGTTTTAAATTTTTGTAAGCACAAGCAAACAAATAATTGTCATACTATGGAACTTATCAGTATCAAGGATGATAAGAYGCAGATTTCAACAAGCCAGTCCACCAAAACTCCCCACATTCTGTGATCAATGTTTCCATATAATTAGAATGTAGATGATTGMATTACATGACATAGACATAGAGAAACATCCAGTAGAACATAGCTTTGAAGCACGTAAATTCCAATATATATCAGGAGCATAGAAGCTGCAGAATTGGCGATCCTTGTGATCAGCATCAATATCCGTATAGTCGGGCCGAGAATTTTGTCCTGTATTCACCAACAAATGTTAGATGTGATCTTGAATGGACGATAGGCAGAATTCGGACRGCTCAGTGCCTCTCTATGAAATCAGTATCCATTTCAATCCAGTCAGAAAATAGAAAGGAACATCACCAAAGGCATGAACTTTTAGCAGAAGTATAGTCTGCTGCAGCAAGAATTGTCCAACGTTATATGCATCCTTTGTGCTAAACAAAGTTGTGGCCAAGGCAGACAACCGTTCTGAATTAGGTAAGTACTTCTCTAGTTATATTCTTTGTAAATTTGATATATTCTAGATTAAAAATTCCATTCTTAATTAGGCAAACCTTGCCTTCGAGGGCTTTGTAGTTGCTACAAAGTTCCCACTTTTTTTTTTTTTTTTTTTTGAGGAGACTTTCTTTACTAGAATCCTTCACGAAGTTCTCAATAATTGCATGGAGAGGCAAGTTTTTGTCCAACTTTGACAAAGATGTAATAGTTGACAATTGAAGTTGTCTACTTGCTGATGCATATTTGTCGCAGAATCTACTGGAAGTTGTTGCACAGCGATGGAGGGGGCTACTTTGGGCTCACAGGGAGGGCCTTTTTTGCTTCTTCTAATAATCAAATGGTGAAAGTGGAAGCAAAAACAACATTTCAGAAAAGAAGATATGAAGCTGCTTAACTTTATGAGTGAAAAGTAGATTGAAGAGTACATTATGTTCAATTATCAAGCTAACATCTGAACTCAAGCAAAGAATTTCATGAGTAAGCTATCAGCTTTAGTTTGATATTTTGACTAACAAGGTAAGGGAAAATATTAAGGTTCACATTGTAAGCAATCAATCTTCTCTGTTTGGTGAGATTTTTATACTTGAGCTTTTGAGTCTTGGCACAGTTTTAGCTCCTCAGATCATGACGATTCATAGTAATGCAATGTGTAAGCAAAACATATCTTGCATTCAGTAATTTGGGGTAGAAATACAAATAAGCAGAGGACAGAATACAAAAAGGAACCTTGGTTGCATTAAGGCGCTTCTTATATGAATAAGCAAACATTTGTAATATCCTTCATCACTCCTCTCTTCTTATGCTGAGTACAAGCATTAAGAGGAGCCCTGCCGTTCCTCTCAACCAAAGCTGCTGCTCTTTTTGAGTTGCTTTGCGTTGCCACCTTCTCATATTGCTCCTTTGATTGTTCCCTAGAAGACATAGCTCCATGTTGTTGGTAGACAGCAGCTCGAGCTCCYGTTATTCGAACAGCAGGCTCTCAAATCATACTTTGCCATATTTTCWTTCTTCATATTGACAAGCACCAAAAATAAGCAAGGGAGGTCTTTCTAATCAAAGTTAAAATCATTCACCTGAAAATCAAGAACAATCTGCAAAATTGTTATTAAAAGTAACTTACAAAAAGATAACTGGCATAATAAAAAGAAAAGGCAAATAATCTCAATGAGGATTTTCATCTTTAACCCAATTATTCACTTAWAGCAGARAGTTTCCAACTGATTATACCCATTATATATGATTTTAACCCAATAACAAGATTTTCTTAGTCTTGACCAGACGTTTCCAATTCCCTCAATTGAATGGTCCACAGCAATATTGGATAAAGTCGAAACTAGTGGACAAATACATGAAGGAAAGAGGATAAAAAACGCCCAACATGAGCACAACCAAGATGCATTTTTTTGCTTAAAAGTCAGTATCTTGTAGAGTGCAAATGTATTACCAATTGCAGTAATATACATATATTCTTAAACAAATTGATTACGAAGATTCCATTTATATGTTAAGTATAAAGCTTGTGTTTTTCATTAGCATTGTCGTCAGTTCATAAACTCCAGCCAAATCAAGAAACATGCTTATCTATGCTGCCTATCTTCTGACTAAATAAAACTGCTGCAAAACAAGCTCGATTGAGAGAGTCATTTGTTCGTTGTAGCCCCTATCGMAGAATAGAGGTAAAGGTATCTCTCTCAAGTAGAGTACCCAAGAGTTATTAGATGTCTAATATACCTAATGAGTTGTACAAGACTAGACATAGCCTTACAATTAGTAAACTGAGTGGGTATACATGTAATCAAGGAGCTGGCCACTATGGGTTGCACTAGACCAGATATCCACTAGTTATTGAAGGACATAGCTGTGCTAATTGGATATCTGATTTAAAAGACTCAAAATCTATAAGTGATTTTGTATTCGCTTAGAGAGTGCAGCTATATTATGAAAATCATCTAAACAGAAAGTTATAGCCAGGTTCACTATGTAATCTGAGTTTATAGCTTTAGATAAATGTGGTGAAGATGCGAAATGGCTACGTCTCTTCCTAGAGGATATTTYGAGATGACCGAAGCCAGTGCCAACTATAAGCGTATATTCCAATAGTCAATCAGCGATTGGAAGGGTACAAAATAATATTTATAATGGGAAGTCTAGACATATACATTATAGATATACTATCATAGGACAACTACTCTGAACTDGATTTATCTTTGTTGACTATGTAAAGTTAAAGGGTAAAATAGCGGTTCCATTGACCAAAGGTTAAATAGAGAGTTAGGTGCAAAATCATCGAAAGGAATGTAGCTTAAGCTTGAAAAAAATAAGTTGATATAATGGAAACCCAACCTAGTTGACTAAAGATCCCAAGATCTAGGTTGATATAATGGAAACCCAACCTAGTTGACTAAAGATCCCAAGATCTAGGTTCAATGGGACAATCTAATTGTAAAACCTTAATTAGATCACTTTGGTTGTTTTCTCCTATCCATTCCTATGATATAATAGTGATACTTATAGACAAATGATAAGCTCTGTGCTTTTAACTATTCTTATACGTCAGAGATTCAAGTGAAATAGAACRGGCTATTATTGGTTAAATAATCACTCTATCTGAGAGAGAAGTGGGCTGCTTCTAAGAGAACTATGTAGGCTCAATTCYTGGAGATTCTCGTAGAACCAGACATATKCTTGCAGCCAAAATAAATGAACTAAACCATGAGAACTGAAATATGTCAAGAAGAAGCCTATGTGAGGTATGCCATCGTTTRCACAAAAAGCAAAACAATTCAAGGACATCGTGTCTACTAGTCAGCTAGTAAAGTAGGCTCTATTTGGACTACATTTTGGGGCAAAAAAAATTTTACCTCAGTTTCAAATGTCATTTGTTTTATACTTTCAACCAACAAATTTTTTACCCCCAGTTTAAAAAATCATTTGTTTTATGAATTCAACCAAGAAATCTTACCTTTAAACTAAGAAATTTTCCTCCAATCATCACTAAAAACGAAAAATCTACAAGTAACATTTGCCTTTTATTTAGAAAATTTAAACAGTAAAATTAACTAATTAACTATAGTAATCATAATCGATTAACGAAATATAATTAATTGATTATTTGGATATAGTTAATCGATTTATTAGAATAATCGTAATCGCTATTCGCGTAGAGTAATCGACTAAAGGGTTGAAGAATAGTTGAATAGTTGACATTAATTGATTATTCAAATGACATTAATTAATTATTCGTTATTCTTTGGACCGATATACATCTTCTCTCAACTGGATTTTACATGATTAATTAAACAAAATCATGTTTTGTTTAAATTTCAATTGTGTTGAACAGTGATTTTTTTAAGAAAAATATTCATTTTATGTTTTCTAATCCAATGATTTATTAACTCAGGAAATTTCTTAACTTTAGAAATAAATTTGAAATTCAAATCTTTTAATTTCCTGCCTCTCCAATTTAAGGAAAAAAATTTCCTCCCCTTACCCCAAAGTCTAATCCAAATAGAGCCTAAATATACTTTCACAAGGAAGGGTTCGAAGGATATTTCCTGCTCATCCTATGCAAGATTCGGACGTTAAACTTTACCATGAAGTCTTCCATGTCTCAATCAATTTTCATTCACGTGGGGGATGTTGAAACAAATGCTGACAGTTTTATTTACTGCAGCAGTTTCTTAGGCTCTTGTTGCTGAAATTGAAATAGCAAAATTCAGCATTGAAGCCAACAATAAACTCTAGCAGTTTCATACAGTAGTTTCTGGACAATTTCCGAAAATTTTCCAGCTGTTTTAGCTGGTTAGAGGCTTATAAAAGGAGCCTTAGTTTCCAGCATTTGAACGCAGAAAAATTACAGCTTTCATAAGAGAGTTTTAGACTCAATTATCCAATTTTTCTAGTTTTTGTTTTTGGATCGAAAATTATTACGTTTTGAATAGAATTTTAGAAGAAAAACTCTCTTCTTGTTCTCTAGGTAGTATAGTTTAGGTATTATTTCAATTTCACTTACGGATTTTCATTGTATCCTGAGAAATATACATCCTATTACATACGGTAGGGGACAAAATTGTTTTAAGAAAATTGTATTTACACAAGTCTTGATGTTGTAATTTTCTTATTTAATTTTTTCTTCTTCTATTTCTTTCTTGTGGTTCTAAATTTTATTTCATAAATCTATTTAAATTCTGTGGGTTTGTAATTTGATTTTAGTTGGTTAAGAGAGATATCATGCATCTGTATATCCGAACATTCAAATTTAAATAATATAACTTTATATTAATAATACCTTTCAAATCTCGAAAGATGTGAAGAACATGGAGGACGTGCACTATCGCCGCTCTAATATCCTTATAATTCTTCGTCCTTTCATACCTTGTGACATTTTTCTAAGATATAAATAATATTTAATGCACAGTACAATATATAAACTATTAAAAGATTAAATTAAGAGATCAGTTAGGTTGAATTTCAAAATATTTTAGTAGATAAATGGAGATTTGTTTTTAAAGAAATTGATTCTACGTTTTCAAGACACATATAAAATAAAAAATATTTAATTGATAAATATTTTTTAATTAAAGACAATTTAAATATATTAATAAATAGTTTTTTTAAAAGAGTTGGTGGGAGCTGTGGGTAAGAAAAAAAATACTTCGTCTAAGATATTCACTAATATTAGGATCTCGAATTATTAATGTTTTAAAATTAATTGTAACATTCTAATGGCACGTTATATGATGCATAGTATAATTCATCGTATTATAAGAGACAATATGAATTGAATCGAGTTCACTAAATTTATAATATTTTGTAATAATATTTTAGCATCAAATGAATGAGTTTGGACAGTAAAATCTTTGGGTATTTTTTTACTTCTTAATGGATAACACATTTGAAATGTGAAAATATATGATAATTTTGTATATTTAGAAATTAAAAACCACTATTATTGTAAAAGATTGGGGGAAAGTATATATCTTTTCTGCAAATAAATTTCARTAATTTAATAAGATAAACAAAAGAATTTTGAAGAATTGGGGACAGTCTCGAGAAAAAGCAAAGAAAGAAGAAAACGCAATATGCAAACGGCTGAGTGAGAAGGAAACCAAATCAGAAGGTAAAACCCTCCCTCTCCAAATCTGTAATCCCAGAAAAATGCTTTCAGAAATCAGCAACTTCACTTATAAAAACTCTTAATATCTATCTTCACAATCACAAAAATTTGGCAGAGAATTTTGTGTATGGCGAGTCCTCATCTTCCATCCAATTGTTGTTATTTGTACAATGTGAGCGACAGCAACAATAAGCAGCTACATTTTTGTTCTTATGCAAAATGTTGTAATCATTCAGCTAATGCCASGTCTAGTACTAGGGTATTCAGTGGCCATGGGTTGTTCAATTCTTCAATAACTTTGTTAATTTTGAATCTTCGTCGCCATCGTCGCTGGAGATTCTACGCCAATACCGAGCTCCGAGTAGCCGTCGACGGCAAAAGCAAGAACAGCCATAGCAATGCTCAGTCTCCGATTGTTCCCTCCGTTGAAATTCCCGTCACTTGTTACCAGGTTTTTCAGCATTTTATATCTGTGAATTTGTACATAATTCTTGATAAATGAGTGTATATAAAGGTAATGCTGTTAAAAACGCTGTAAATTTGTTCATGCTATATCTCAAGTTTTTTCATTTTCTAATCGATTAATAGTGAAAGTTTTGGGACTCGAGTATATTCCACTTTTCAAGGTTGTTATCGGCATTTAAGTTTCTCTTCTTGTAGATGAATTCCTTCTTAAATATGTATTTAGTTAACCAATGCTGAAATATTATCTGATTAATTCTGTTTAGAACGGTGTATCTTTCTTTTACATTAGTATATCTATAAGTTTCTTGAAATCCCTAATTCATTAACAATAAGTAAGTTGGAATGTGAGATGTTGTCTTTGAAATCTTATCATTATTATCCAGAGGATTAACARAGGAAATTGTTAGTGTTACGTTCTTTCTTCTATTGCGTCTGAATACATCAAGAAACAAATAATTAGTAGATTACTATTGGAGAAGTAGTATTTCGTTTCATAAATGCTTCACATAAATATTAAATTCTTTTTGTTTCTGAAATTAAAGTTATTTATTTGAAAATAGAATACCCGAAGAAAGAAAAATTATTCATGTCATGGTCATACTCAGTTACTCGGATGCTTTGTAAAAGAGCAAGTAAATGGTATACATTGCATGGCAARGGAATTGAAGAATTCACTTTTGTTCATATTATCATGAAAATTCATTCACAGACTGGAAATCATGCAAAGAAAACTATAGTTTGATGGAAATTTGAATGCAATCTGAGAAGACCCCATTGAAATGAGATACTTCAAACATTTTTAAGTGGTGCTCGTTTCTCCCTTTCTGCTAAATTGCATAAGAAACATTATCAATCATTAGCTCTGTAAATGTTCCTTTATATTTTTACAATTGCTCAGCACTTTACTGGAATACTAGTCATAGTTATTGTTGAATATATACTGGCATCTCCATCTTAGAACAAGGCTTCAATTTCATTCTAAAAGGAAACCTTCTGATTTCAGCGGTTGAATTTTCTTTTCCTTTCCTGGTGGAATTCATGTACTTCTTCACAATTATAGAACTTTAGTCGTAGTTTCATAAGTGCCATACCTTCTATCTACTGCTAATTGATTCATCCTTTACCCCTACTGTAGAGAAAAGAAAAAAAGATAAGGAATCCTAAAAGATCTTGATAAATATCCACATGCTAACCGTTAGTATTTTCATCAATAATAAAATCTGCAATATAATGTCAAAGCATTTCAATCTTGTACTTTCTCAATGCTTCATTTTGTCAATATGTGTAGCACGTGAAGATGACAAAAATGAGATTATGTGACTAGAAAGATAAAACTTAAGGGTCAAGTGTGTCCTTTCTGTACGGGATTCTTTTTTGAACTTCTTGCTTGAACAACATAAACTTGCAGATTCTTGGTGTGCCTGATCAAGCTGAGAAAGATGAAATTGTAAAGTCAGTGATGCATCTAAGAAATGCTCAGATTGAAGAAGGATACACTGCAGATGTTGTTGTCTCTCGTCAGGTAAGGGATGTTGTTCTTTTGTAAATTTGGCTAATTTCCAAAATTGATTTGAGCTCTATATTTGAAGATTGTTGTATCTATAACCTTCATGTTTTATTGTCAATATTGATTTCAGAATCTTTTGATGGATGTGAGAGATAAGCTTCTTTTTGAACCAGAATATGCTGGCAATATAAAAGAAAAAATTCTGCCTAGGTCTTCTCTACGGATTCCATGGGCTTGGTTGGCTGGTGCTCTTTGCCTTCTTCAAGAGGTACAGTACATGGGGCACTTGCATTGTAGAAAAAGTTTCTTTCGTTATTGCAGCAAAGGATATACCTGAGCTCTGACATTGCTTGTGATGGTGAATCTTATCTTTCTTTACCTTGTTTTGCCCTTAGCAATTTGTGTATCTGTATTTTATTTCTTATATAACTGCAAAATCTAATAACAGTTCTGTCTCGATGTAGTTTTGTGCGACATTGTGCTACAATTGTATGCAATGATAAAGGAACARTTTTTTTCCCCTTGTATGTTGGATGTCAATGTTCAGTTTTGTTTTCTCTAGGCTGGAGAGGATAGTATTGTTCTAGATATTGGAAGAAAAGCCCTACAGCATCCAGATGCTAAGCTCTATGTCCACGATATACTTTTGTGCATGGCACTAGCAGAGGTAAGAGAAAGAGTAAAGAGGTCAGAACCTTGTCCCCCTTCATTCTGGCAGTTTTGTTATGCATCCTTTTCTTATTATAGGTGCTTTCTTGAAGTGTGAAATTGCAAAAGTTGGTTTTGAGAAGAACAATATTTCCCAAGGGTTTGAAGCTCTTGCCCGTGCTCAATGCCTTCTTAGGAGTAAGATCTCACTTGAGAAGATGACCCTCTTATCCCAGGTACTTCGCATTATTTTATATTTTTTCACTGAAGCAATTCCATTTTTCTATTAATTTAGTTTTTGTCATATTTATAATCTGTCCTACCCTGGCAATTCAGAAAATGGGAAAGGGAACACTGGGTGAATTAACTGCCAAGTAGTCATTGCATATATTTCATATGTTRGATATATTCTCTGCTTGATAAATAGACTTCAGAATCATGAAAAAAGACAATAATTTTGGATGGTCTTTCATTGTTATCATTTATAGTGCTTGCTTCCAAAACTTGATGTTGTTTGCCTCATAGAAATTGTTTTAAATTTGTTTCAGATAGAAGAGTCTTTGGAGGAGTTAGCACCAGCTTGCACACTGGAGTTGCTAGGCATGCCTCACACTCCTGACAATGCTGAGCGGAGATTAGGTGCCATTTCAGCTTTACGTGAACTTCTCAAGCAGGGTCTTGATATAGAAAGTTATCGCCAAGTTCAAGACTGGCCTTGTTTCTTGAATCAGGCACTGAATAAGCTTATGGCTACGGAGATTGTGGAACTTCTTCCTTGGGATGACTTGGCTCTTACTAGAAAGAATAGAAAATCTCTTGAGTCACAAAATCAAAGAGTTGTAATTGATTTCAATAGTTTCTACATGGTTTTGATAGCTCATGTTGCCCTCGGATTTTCAAGCAAACAAATGGATTTGGTATGTTCCTTTCAGASTTTGGTTTAGTTTCTTGATTTAATTTGCTTAATGAGCTTGAGGAAACACTTTCCTTTTTCTTTTTTCCTCTCTAAACTTTTTTTTTTTTTTCCCATTTTAAGTAGCTTTAAAAACTAATAAGCTTCTGGCACAAAACGTTGAACTAGTCGAATGGCTTGATATGGTTTTCTGAGATTCTGGGTACAAAAAATTATCGCTTCTGATTTTTCTCGTATCTTCATCTGTGCCTAATATTAGTATTCACAATTCCCCATGGCACCACCATTTAACAACAGTAGTCATTTATTTATTCTTTTCCATGTAGATTAACAAGGCGAAATCAATTTGTGAATGTTTAATCACTTCTGAAGGCATTGACTTAAAATTTGAGGAAGCCCTCTGCTTATTCCTTCTTGGGCAGGTACACATTTGCTAGTCTTATTTTCTTTTGTGGTACAAATATCTATTATTTTTTACTAATAAGCCCCGGGCTACACAGGGTGATGAGACAACTGCTGCTGAAAAGCTTCGGCAGCTCGAGCTAAATCCAGATAATGCTTTGAGGAACCCAGCTTCAGCAAAAGAAACTAAAGGTGTTTTAAATGGAAGCAAATTACTGGTACTATTTCTTTTGTGTCGACTCATTTTAGCAATCGACAGCTGGATCAAATAGTTTACTGACTGTCCTTGCTTCTAGTTCCTGAAATGATTCCTCACAGGGGCATTCAATATGTTCTGTTTTTCTATTTATATTTATTATGCATAAATAAACTAACCGAGAGATTCTGAGATTATTTTGAAAAGATCTGCTGGTTGAATTCGCTCTTTTTGGGTTTACTTTGGAAATTCAAGTAAACCCAACATGCCTATAAGCCTTTTCTGCATTAATTTTCTTTGGGGCCTCCTTGATTTGTCCAAAGTCTCCAAGCTTAGGTGCCCCTTCTCCTGAGCAAGATGAAATTATGGTTGCAGTACAATTTGGGCTCCTTTCTGCTTGATAATGCGACATTATTCAAATTTCATTTTTACTTTCCAGTAAAATGGATTTTTCTGAAGTTCCTGTCTCTCATCAAGTTTCTTCTAAACCACCAGGAAACATGGCTGAAGGACTCGGTGCTTGGTGTTTTTCCGGATACAAGGGATTGTTCACCATCTTTGGTAAGTGTCGCGGAGATAAGAGGTAAACTACACAAAAGTGTTTTATATATGAGAAGGGCAGATCTGATGTTGTGCATGCAGGTAAACTTCTTTGCTGGTGAAAAACGAAGTTCTGGGAATAGGCAAACTAGAAAATCTCCTCAAGCAATGGCTAAAATGGGCCAAAGATCACTTGCTTCTCATGCATTAGATCGAAAAACTTYTGATGACACTATCTCAGGTAAAGACACTTTGAGACATCTTGGGCTAGCTGTAAAGCAGTTAACTCCACCTAATTTGCAAGGTTCGTTAATAGAAGGCAAGGCCAATGGTGGTAACAATGTAGCCACGCCCATTCAGTTGAAAAGAAATTTGGGTYCACAACAGAAGAAAGTGTTGGGTACCTGGTTGGACRAGATTTTAGTTAGAAATCTGATATATCTCACATCGTTGGGTTGCATTATCTATGTTTCCTTCAGGCTGCTAAACAGCCAGTTCTGGAGGATGGGAAATGCTTATAGGTGGAGGTTTGACAAACCATCTACGTCAAGCTCTACTTCTTGGACTACAGATTCTTCTGTATATCAGAATATAAGACCTGCTAGCTTAAATGGAAATAGGATTGTCAGGAATATGAAGAAATTGCTTGGAATCCTTGACATTCAGATGAGACGGAAATCAGAAACTGTGAATTTGCAGAACTCTCTTTCTTCTGTGCTATCATCTTCTGCCAATGAAATCTACAGGCTGCCAATGCCAGTGGAAGAAGCTGAGATTCTTGTTAAGAAATGGCAAGAGATAAAAGCGGAAGCTCTCGGACCTAATCATCATGTCCATAGACTCTTTGATGTGCTGGATGAATCTATGCTTGTTCAGGTGAGCTGTACATGATTTTTTTCTTCTTCTTTCTCTCTCTCTTTCTCTCTCTCTTTTATTTATTTAACAATTATAAATTGGAAAGGAAACTATCCTAGTGACATCCTTAATATTCATCCCTTAGTAAGATTTAGCATTTTTTCTTGCCATCCAAGTTGAATAGAATATTCTGGCAGCTTATTAGTATTGGGAAAGGGTTGAAGTCCGTGTTAGTTGAGATAAAATTTATGCAAAACCTACCTCTTGTTGTGCCAAAGTATATAAGTCCAAGTAATATACATCCATAGTTAAGATTTTCCATTTAAGGAAGATGGGATGTGCTACGAGATTCAATCTGGGAACAAGGGAGAACAAATACATTCTAAGTTTGTTGAAAGAGTTCTTTGTTGTACTTTTCTTGTCATGCTATTAAGAGGTATGCCTTATCATCTGAAACTTTTCGATTCAATGTAACAACTGGACATTGGGTTTGATGCGAAATGCCTAAATTTCCATAACGCCATCCTCTCCAACCAAAAGAAGAGTTGCTTTAATGACATGGTTATTCTATTCAAAGATATTATTCTAGATTCAGCTGGGAAGTTCTTGTTAATGTACCTTCTTTGCCTCAAGTCTTTTGTTGGCTTATTATTCTTCCTAACATGCTATGGATATAATTGAGATAATTGTGTTGTTAGTATGACCTGTTGAACATGATAATGTCAATAGTATCTCTAATCTGTTGACTTTTGTGAACTCTCTAGTTTTATCAAAGAGCTTAAGTTTCAGTCTGTCCATGCACTGTCTGCTGTTAATGGCCGTCSTTTTGAAATATGAAACAGTGGCAAGCTTTGGCTGATGCAGCACAAACAAGCTCATGTTTCTGGAGATTTGTTTTGCTCCAAATGTCTGTTGTGAGGGCAGAGATGTTAGTGGCTGGGACTGGTAAAGAGTTGGCAGAAATTGAGGCAATTTTGGAGGAAGCAGCTGAACTTGTGGATGAATCTCAGCCCAAGAAKCCGAACTATTACAGGTACTGGCAATTCTATGCATAGTCACTAGACACACTATAGATTTTTATTTTGATATTCTTCTGTTTCAAAATGAATGTTCTGAATGTTATTGAACTAAAAGGGGAGTATGTCTAATAGTGATTTCAGCATCTTCCCCTTGTCATTTTGCTGAGTTGAGGTTTTGAGAAATGACAACCTCCCTTTCTCTCCAAAGTGAAGCAGTTTGATATGAGCACAGCAGAAAAGATCATACACTTAGTGTTAACCTGCATTGATTCGCCAAAATTTATGAACAGGTCATTCAGCAAATTTTATTCTGTACTTTAACTGATTCCTATAAAATGAGGATGTATTATGTGAAACAAAAGTTGCATAATCAATTTAACTACTGCTTGATAATGTATTGAGGAGTTGGAAATGGTAACCCTAAGTTGAGGAGACAAGATATCAGTTAGTTCATCCTTAGAGAAAGTAGATACCTGTAGTTAATTACTTGAAAAAGATGGGGAAAGAAGAGGCAAAAGGAGAATAAGGTAGGATGGCGAGAAAAGGAAAAAGAATCAAGCTATTGTTGATGATACAAGACAAATATAATTTCCATGAATGGCCATACTGTGGATAAGGTATCAGCAGTCTGCGCCTATCAATTTTTCCATCTGACTTCCAACATATTTTCCTGCTTTGCTTTTCCATTTTTGTGAACGCTTCTGAACATGTTGTATTCAATGCAGCACATATAAGATCCGTTATTTTCTGAAGAGGCATGATGATGGTTCATGGAGGTTCTGTGAAGCTGATATTCAGGCTCAGTCATGATAGTAGGCTACTGAGAGAACATATGCTAGCATGTCGAGTCCACAACAGTTAATTCGTTTTTTCTTTTAGCTGTAAATAATGCTGATATTTTCAAGTCGTGGGTTAGCCAACAACTGGTAACTGATGAATTTTTTGCGGAATTGGTAATGTTAGAATGCTCCATTTGTAGTTTGTAAAAAGCTGATCTCATGATTGTTAGAGTAGCAAATGTTGACAATTTTTTTGGCTACTAACCAGGAGACTGCTGTTGTTTTTGTTCGAGCAACTATATACACAAGATGAGTATTACTAACTTGATTGCTTGGGCATTTTTTTGTTAATTTCTATAATGCAATTAAATAAAAAAATAAAGAAAGAAAGTGGGGATGGAGGTTCGAAGTGGAGATGTGGTCAAGGTAAAAAAATTTACAAAGAAAGAAAGGTTAGACTTGGAGGTAGTAGATCATAAGGGACTTAAATGGAGTTTAAAGACTTCTGGAGTCTTGAAGGCTGAAGGCAACAAACCATCAGGGAGGAGAAGATACTAGAAGAGTAAGAAACAAGTGATAATCTTGAGTAAGATGTACTTCATACAAGGGATAATCTTGGAGTAAGAAACACCATTCTTCCAACCACATTGGCTCCTACTCCGATGATTTCAATTGGGTGATTTCTTTTAGTTTTAGTCTCTATTCTATTTTGGTTATTAGGAATTGAAACGATTGCCTTCTATAAAATTCACATTGTTTTATATTARTTAGATGATTTTGAGATACGATTGTGGTTATTGAATTTTCATTTCCAAACTTCTATTTCAGTTTCTATGGTGGCTTGTCTGATTTTTATTATGGTTGACTAAGTTATATTGAGGGCTATTATTTTTAGTTTAAGATGAATCCTCTGCTTCAAAATTATTAGATTATTTTATTTGATATAATGTCTTTTATTTTACTCGGTATAATGTTTTTGATGTGACATGCTCGACAAAATGTCATAGAATGAATTGATTAATTTTCTTGCTATCATATCTGTTTCTTATTGGTTTCATGATATTCATACTAATTTAATTTACAAAACCAATTGATAGTGAAAGAATAACTCCAGTCAAATTTCTCTTCCATTGCAATTTAATTATATCTGCTTTCTAGTCATTTAATTAAAATCCAAATCTTTTTTTTAAAGGTTTAAATTTGACACATGACCATTAAAATTTTTAGGAAGAATGCCCTAGATTATCACTAGGTTAAAACTTTGACAAATTACAGAATCATGTACTTCAATAGGAAGGAAATAGAATTAAATACTTATAAAAAAATATATAAATACCACATCACCTCAATGCCATGATTTTGTCTTGTGCTTGCTTAAAACAAACTTCCATTGAAAAACATTCAAGCACTTTTCGCATTTGTGCTTAAAAGCTCATCAGACACAGACATTAGGCTTTACCAAGCTAGAAGCAAGAGGAAATGTTTTTCCTGGACATGAGTAAGAAATCCCATCTGGTTGTTGTGTTAGTGGTTGTCCTACTAGTTGGTTATTATTGTTCTCCATATCTCATCTCATTCTTAATATAATACCAGCAAAACAAAGAGGGAATTTTAGTTAACAATGAAATCGGGTGAAATGAGCTTTATATTCTCTTGTCAGGTCATTCTTCAATCTTCAGCACATCAGTAATTGGTTTAAGTACTTAAAAAAGCATACAAATACCACCTTACCACAATTCCCTATTTTTGTCTTGTGCTTGCTTAAGTCAAACTTCCATCGGCAAACATTCGAGCACTTTTCATATTCATGCTTMCAAGCTGGATAGACTCCCATTTGGTAGCGGCGTCGGCCATTGSTCTGGTTGTTGGTTGTTGTTGTTTTTCATACCTCTTCTTAGTCTTAATACAATATCAACATAACAAAGATGGAGTTTTGTTAACATGAAAATATGGTGAAATCAGCTAATATTCTCCAAGAAGGTCATTATTCAATTTTAAGTAAAGCACCAACATTTTCTTCAGCCACAAAAAAAGTAAATTTAAATATAATATTTAAACAAACTACAAAATCAAGGTCATTATTCAATCTTCAATATAGCACCAACATTTTAATCAACTACAAAAAAAGTAAAGTTAAATATAATATTTAAACAAACTACAAAATCAAGGTCATTATTCAATCTTCAATATAGCACCAACATTTTAATCAACTACAAAAAAAGTAAAGTTAAATATAATATTTAAAYAAATTACAAATCATGTGCTTCAACAGGTATAAAAGTGAAAATAAGTACTTAAAAAAGCATAGAAATACCACCTCACAACAATTCCCTACTTCTGTCTTGCACCTGCTTAAGTCAGGTTTACACCGAAAAACATTGGAGCATTTTACACATTAATGCTCCCAAGCTCGATTGACATACGCAATGTGTTGTGTCATGCCAGAAACAAAATGAATTGTATTCTCCAGCAAGAGTAATAAATCCCAGTTGGTAGTGATGATGATAGTTCCTCTGGTTGTTGATTTTTGTTATTCTCCATATCTATTCTTCTTCTTAGTAGATTATCAACATAATAGGGAGGGAGTTTTAGTTAACAAGGAAATGTCGTGAAATAAGCTTCATATTCTCTCAGCAAATCATTATTCCATCTTTAGTACAACAACAACATTTTTATCAGTTCCCAAGAAATTAAAGTTAGATATAATATTTTAATAAACTACAAAATCATTTACTTCAATAGGAAAGAAGTAGGAATAAGTACTTCAAAATACATACAAATATCACCTCACCACAATTCTTTATTTATGTCTTGAGCTTGCATAAGTCAATCTTCCATTCGAAAACATTTGAGCATTTATCACATTTATGCTTCCAATCTCGATGGACATAGGCATTGTGCTGTATTATGCCAGAATCAAGAGAAAATGTTTTCCTTTGGYAGAAGGAACAAATCCCATTTGATAGTAGTGCTGGTGGTTGTTCTGATTGTTGGTTGTTGTTCTTCTCTATGCCCCTTCTTATTCTTAACATAATATCAACAGAATATAGATTGAAGCTTTAGTTAACAAGGAAATGTGGTGAAATGAGCTAATATTCTCTCAGCAGATCATTTTTCAATCTTCAATATACAACAGCAACATTTTCATCAGTTGCCAAAAAGTTAAAGTTAAATATAATATTTAAATAAACTACACAGGTGCTTCAACAGGAAGGAAGTGATAATAAGTAATTAAAAAAGCACACAAATACCACCTCACCACAATTCTCTCTTTTTATCTTGTGCTTGTTTAAGTCAATCTTCCAGCAGAAAACATTGGAGCACTTTTCATATTAATGTGCCCAAGCCCGATGGACACATGCAATGTGTTGTGTCATGCAAGAATCAAGAGGAAATGTTTTTCCCTAGAGTGAGTAACAAATTCCATTTGGTAGCRGTGCTAAAGGTTGCTCTGGTTGTTGCTTGTTGTTGTTCTCCATACCTCTTCTCATTCTTAACACAAATATCAATAGAATAGATATGGAGTTTTTGTTAACATGGAAATGCGGTGAACTAAGCTTCATATTCTCTTAGCAAGTCATTCGTCAATCTTCAGCATAGCAACATTATGTTCATCAGGTGCCAAATAGCTAAAAGTTAAATATAAGTTTAAACAAACTACAAAATCGTATGCTTCAATAAGAAGGAAGTGAGAATAAGTACTTGAAAAATCATAGAAATACCACCTCACCAAATGCCTTGTTTCTGTCTTGTGCTTGCTTGAATCAAGCTTACATCAAAAAATATTTGAGTACTTTTCACATTTCTGCTTCTAAGTCCGATAGACACTGGTATTGTGTTGTGTCATGCCAAAAGCAAAAGGAAATGTATTCCCCTGACATGAATAACAAATTTCATTTGGAAGTGATGCTGATAGTTTCTGTGGTGGTTGATTTTTGTTGCTCACCATATCTATTCTTCTTCTTAATAGAATATCAACAGAACAGGGAGAAACTTTTAGTTAACAAGGAAATGTCGTCAAATGAGCTTCATATTTTCTCAGCAAATCATTTCTCAATCATCAGTACAACAACAATATTACATCAGTGGCCAAACAGCTAAAGTTAAATATAATATTTAAACAAACCACAAAATCATCTGTTTCAATTAAAAGGAAGTGGAAATAAGTACTTAAAAGAGCAATCAAATATCACCTCACTTAATTCCCCGTCTCTGTCTTGTGCTTGCTTAAGTGAAGCTTCCATTGGAAAACAGTGTAGTACTTTTCACATTTATGCTTCCAAACCCGATAGACAGAGGTAATGCTTTCTGTCATGCCAGAAGTAAGAGGAACTATATTCTCTTGGTAGAGTAATAAATCCCATTTGGTAGTGGTGCTGTTGATTGCTTTGGTTGTTAGTTGTTTTTGTTCTCCGTACCTCTTCTTATTTTTAACATAATATTAACAAAATAGAGAGAGAGAGAGAGAGAGAGAGAGTTTTAGTTAATTTGAAAAAATGGTGAACTGAGCTTCATATTCTCTCAACAGGTCCTTCTTGAAGTACAACAACAACATTTTCATCAGCTGCCAAAACGCTAAAGTAAAATATAATATTTAACAAAATCTTGTGTTTCAACAGGAGGAAGTGGGAATAATTACTTATAAAAACCTAAAAATAACACATCACTACAATGCCCTATTTTTGTCTTGTGCTTGCTTAAGTCAAGCTTCTGTGGGAAAACATTTGAACAATTTCACATTTATGCTTCCAAACCCGATTGACACAGGCATTGTGTTGTGTCATGCTAGAAGAATGAGAAAATATTTCCCCTTGTCATCAGTAACAAATCTCATTTGGTAGTGGTTCTAATGGTTGCTCTGGTTGTTGGTTGTTGGTTGTTGTTGTTCTTTATAGCTCTTATTATTCTTAACACAATATTAATAGAATGGAGAAGTTTTAATTAACAAGGAAATGAGTGAAATCAGCTAATATTCTCTCAACATGTCATTTTTCAATCTTCTGCACAGTAGCAACATTTTCATCAGCTGCCAAAAAAGCTAAGTAAAATATAATATTTAAACAAATGACAAAATCTTATTTTTCAACACGAGGAACTGAGAACAATTACTTAAAAAGACCTACAAATACCACATCACCACAATTCCCTATTTCTGTCTTGTGCTTGCTTAAGTCAAGCTTCTATCAAAAAACATTTGAACAATTTTCACATTTATGCTTCCGAACCCGATGCACACAAGCATTGTACTGTGTGATGTGGGTGAAAACCCATCGATTTTACTAGTGATTTATGTGAATATTTTTACCCTTTTTAATATGATGAATATTATTTTGTACTGTTTGCCTTGAATATTGTTTAAATTCAATCAAGTGACATTACTTATACAATATTATAAAATTATAGAATTCATGTATTATTATTAAGATAAAATGCCCTATTTTGTAGGAAAAAAAAATTGTATAAATGAAATAGAAGATTACTTAATGAAGAAGTAAAAAGTTGTTCAATGTTGTAGAAATGCAATGGCGCAACATTGAAGATTGAACAGGAGCAGCACAGCAATCAAAAAACCAAAGGCAGAAGAGCTGATTCTGTTAGAAATTGAGAAGTCCTAGGAGCTTTAATTTAAGGGAGTTTCGTTGGGGCAAAAAGGCATAAAGTAGGGACAAAAAGTCATGTAGTACTAGTGGGCCTTTCAACCATTAAAAATTTGATAACTAACTACTTAATGCCAATCTTCGCAAGAAAGTTTCTTAGGACAAAAAAAGGAGAAAAGAGAGCATAGACCCATTCAGGCAAAGAAAATAGAACACGCATAGAGGAGAAAAAGGTTGAAAAAGAGGAGAGAGAAAGGGAGCAAAAAGAGGAAAAGTTTGGAAGAAGAAGAAGAAGAACTCAAGGAGGACTTCACCATTGGGCTTTATCAACCTCTTTAGGTTTTATTTCTCCTTCTCTTACTGATTATTTTGAGATGTTAAGCTTTCACATTATGTATTTTCTTACATCTAAGAGAATGAAGTAACTTCTTAGAAGTTAGAGTTTTGATGAACTAGTACTAAATATTTTATTGAATGATTTGAGCAATGTTTACATACACCATTTTGTGGTCATGAATGTTATTTGTGTGAGCTTCATGAATTCCAAAAAGTAGTGAGAGAGGTAGATAGCTTGAGTATATGTGGAATTGGATATCTTAGGATAAGTTTAATATCTTAGGAAGTGCCATCGAACAATAGATACATCTATGTTCAAACCACAAAATCATATGACTCTTGAGCATCTATTTGTGTTCCTTAAGCTAAGTAACTCCGAGAGGTAGAACAACTTAGTGAAATAGGAATAAGGACCAACAAATTAAAAGGGTGAGGTCGTTTTCTTTCTCGATATGCATTTTTATTGTAGCTAAGTCTTTATCGCGTCATTGTTATAGGGTTGATACTGCAGCATTAATGTTTTGCCTTTGCTGCGACATTGTTGTAGGGTTGATTCTACAACATTGATGTTTTGACTTCTTGGACATTAGTATCATTTGGAATTCTTAACTCTAACTCAATTCAAGCTCTTAATCCCTTGTGTGTGCCATTGCTATTATTTGTTCTCAATCTTTGTTATCAGATAATTTTAGATTATTTTACTTTATTTTCATGATAACCATAAAAAATTATTTGATTTTATTAGGAATTTAAACCATAACTGTTGAATCAACAATCCTTGTGGGACGATACTCTTATTCACTCTATATTTTTTGTAGACAGTGTATACGTACATAAGCTTTATTGCATATGCAATTCTGTCTATCATTGTGTCATGCCAAAAGAATGAGAAAATATTTTCCCCTGTCATGAGTAACAAATCTCATTTGGTAAAGGTGCTGATAGTTGTTGTTGTTCTTCATACCTCTTCTTGTTCTAATACAATAACAACAGAACAGAAAGAGAGTTTTAATTAACAAGGAAATGTGGTGAAATGAGCTAATATTCTCTCAATAGGTTATTTTTCAATCTTTAGCAGAATAGCAGCATTTTTATCAATTGTCAAAATGCTAAAGTTAAATATGATATTTAAACAAACTATAAAATCATGTGTTTCAGTAGGAAGGAAGTGAGAATAAGTACTTAAAAAAGGATACATAAACCACCTCACACAATTCCCTATTTTTGTCTTGTRCTTGATTAWGTCATTCTTCCATCRGAAAACATCCGAGCACTTTTCACATTTATGTTTCCAAGCTCGATGGACATAGGCTTTGTGCTGGTGTCATGCCAGAATCAAGAGAAAATGTTTTTCCCTAGTAGGAGTAACAAATCTCATTTTGTCATGGTGCTGGTGGTTGCTACGATTGTTGGTTGTTATTCTCCATACCTCTTCTTATTCTTAACACAATATCAATCGAACAACGAGGGACTTTTAATTAACAAGGAAATATGGTGAAATGAGCTTCATGTTCTCTCAACAGGTCATTTTTCAATCTTCAACACATCAACAACATTTTCATCAGCTGCCAACAAGCTAAAGTAAAATATAATATTTCACAAACTACAAAATCATGTGTTTCAACAGGAAAGAAGTGAGAATAAGTACTTAAAAAGGCATACAAATACCACATCACCATAATTCTCTGTTTATGTTTTGTGCTTGCTTAAGTCAGACTTCCATCATAAAACATTTGAATACTTTTTACATTTATGCTTCCAAACTCGATGGACATAAGTAACGTCGACCCTGCCGTCCCCTAGGTTCGGGGCCAAATAAGTCGTCGACTACCTCTTGGCAGTCGACACAAGCACGTAATTCATCAAATAATGTCACCTAGCCTCATTAAACTTAGGTGATATTTACAATCAAGTATTTCACAACTTATACAGAAGGGAAATATAGCTATGAATCTAGATAAAATAACACTTTCTAAAAATTCAGACTCCTGAAATATTGTATACCTATCACTAAAACATGAGAAAACTTATCAACGAAGCTCAGTGAGTCTCAGGTAGATGCAAAGTGAGTTCCAACATCAAGAGTACATTTTTTGAGGAAACCATCATGACTGATAAAATAGTTTAAGTAAATGACTTTTGGGAAAAGGCATATTCTGTAAAAATCAATATTTTTAGAAAAACTATGTCAAACTAAGGGGGAACCAGGAATACAACATCAAATACCCGTTAGTTTCTAATAGTAGTATCTCAATACACACATTTTTACTATAGAGACAACGTTGTATGGGGTCTAGTAATACCGACCTTATCACTTCATAGTTATGTGCATGATTTACTACCTTATCGCTTCATAGAATTAATTGTACCATTAGCTAGGGTACAATGGATCATCAGACCCCGAGTTAAACCTCATAACTAGGGATACAAATATCTACAAACAGACCTGGGTGCCTAATGACTTGAGCATCTGCTTGATGCATTCTCGATCCGCCACTGACAGACCAGTCTTTAGCCAAGGGTTGCTTCACTCTGATACTATTGTCTGGACTAGCTCAAGAGATACTTGTACTGGGGACCAGCCAAGCACAATACTTGTCTACTGAACTAGTTATTCAGAGATCGCCAAATTAAGTAGTCAATTTCARTATATGTCACCATTAGTGATTTCCAATCCGTCAATTCAATCAGTCAATAGTAATCTCAAAAAGAGACACATTTTCATAAATCGAGAATAATCAAAGTACCATGGTTCGTACTCAAGTCACGTGCGCTCTATTTTCCATGCTCTTTTATAAAACATATGCAAGTAAAACAGACTTTTCTTAGAAAATGAAAATTATTTATTCATTTCTCAAATATTGATTACGTATTTTCTCTAAGGCATTCGAAAATATTTCATAAACACAGTTATACAAGAAAATGGTTTTGAAGGGAACTCACCTAAGTGCACGCTTTCCTAGATTTGCTCGAAACGTAAAATCAAGTGACATGCATATTCTAAAGTAAGATTCCAACGGATGTATTTCTTAAAGTAGAAAGATATTACTAGTAGGTCTACTAGAATATTCTTTTCAGTAATACATAGTACCCTATGTATTACTATAACTATGTATTACTTTGAATCAGATCCTAAGTTCGAATAATTCCCCAAATTAAAATCAAAATCTAAAACTATTGAATGTCTAAAGAAGACAATTCTAGAAGATTCGGTATATTTCTGGAAGAAAGAATTAATTACGACCAAGTCCCATTATTTCTAGAGTTATACATATGTTACTATAACYATCCTCCTTAGGTTTTATAGGTTTCTATACTAAACTTAATTCCAAAATTCCTAAAGTTCTATGCATGAGCCGTGGTATTTATCTAATTTATAAAATTATCTAAAAGTATTAAATGTAGGGAAAATAATTTAAGGTCAACACTGATTTAGGCGAAATGACACACCTATATTTTTTTAATCATATCTTTATTTCTATTCAACAAAATTAGGCAAGGTGAGTGCCAAAATGCTTCTAAAATCCCTAGTTTTTATAAACCTATTTTATGAATAAATTTGATTAGTAAGTAATCCAGAAATTGCAAAACAATTTGGTTTTCTGCYAGTTATCYAGACTATCYAAGTTCAAATGATATGTTTCAAAGATTGGTTTATAACTTAAGATATACACATCCAATCGTGGCAAGCTAGCCTTAAAGTACTCCTAAACAACTGTCCTTCTAACAATATATCATATGCCAATTTCCTAGTTTCAGTTAATCCGTAATATTTCCTCAAAACAATAGGTTAAGTACATTTTTTATTCATTTGTTCAGCACTCTTGTAAAAGTCATAATCTACTCAGGCAGTTCTATTCTTGGTCTTGATTTAAAGCTCAGAAACAATACTACATCATAGCACAATAGAATCTAGAGTTCATGAGTTCGTGAGTTCATTGAAGCAAAAAGAGCACCGAAATATATAGCATACCCAAACTATTTTCTTAGATTCCTAATAACCAAACATGTTATCATTCTTCTACACTTTATTCAAATCAAAACATGCCATTAGGCCATCATACTTCTTGTAAAACAATAAGAATTCTCAACATAATTTTCCATGCTTTTATGTTAAATTATTCAGAAGTTCTACTTGTTCTAAGCATAACATTGTATTTCTTGCTACTTCGACATCATCATTCACGGTTTCTGTTATCTGTTCAAGTATAATCATATTATTCAAGAATTTTCCAAATCATATTATTTCTATATAGCGTAGCATGAATACATAGTAATGCTATAAATCTATTAATCCTAACATCAAGTATGCACAAAATAGTCCCCACATACTTATTTTAGAATTCTAGCATACGTCAATCATTTTCCAAAATTGTATCCAATTTAGAATATGATTTAAAAGTTATCAGCAAGCATAGTCAACCTAACACTATATTCATATTACTACCAATTGTTTTTCAGGGTTGCTGCCTATACATACATATCCGTATTTTCAGAGTACTTAGTCAAATAGCATACATATGTCAAAGCTGTAAATCCACATCAAATATATCACTGACAGCCCCAATGTTTTTGTCATTAATTTCAAAAGCTATATAATATTCATTAGTTGTTAAACATTTCTTAAGGCAAATTACCGTGCTCAACTTTCGCAACAAAATAAATCCATTAACCATAAAATAATCCAATATGTTTAGTGTAATCTAGTCATGATTATGCTCAACATTTCATGCTTTTATGGTGTTTTCATAACTAAGCTTCCAGCAACTATCTTCTTCAAGAGAGTGAGGTATGTTGTGGAACTTACTTGGTTTGAACAAGAGGTGGCAAACACAGAGGCACACAAATGAAATGGCAAGCTTCAATCAACCGGAACTTCTCTCAGAAGCTGTTTGATTTTCTAACTAGAATGAGCTCTCTTTTCTGTTCGTGTAATCTAGAGCAATGAGGAGAAGAGTTTTTTGAGTTGGATAAGGATCGGTTACGAGTGAAGAGTAAAATTTCAAAGGAAGAATGCAAAGCTTTATTGATGTTCGGTTGAGGTAGGAAGACTTTGTATTATTTCTCTGGTTTATTACACAGTCTTGAGGATGGAATTTGGGCTAGTAGAGGAAGAAAATTATAAATGGAGAAGGAGGTGTACTTTACAAAATCTTTTGCATGTGGTTTGTGCTAATCTTGACAGTTGCTGTGTAGTTTATGCCAAATGGACGAAAGATGGTGACAGGATGTGCAAGTTCTATTTGAAATTTTTGAGTAAAGGCTTGTGCTGGAAAGCTTCAACATWTGGGGATTAAATGGGAGAGGGCTGGGCAGATTTTACAAAGTTTCATGGGGAGTCTTGAACAAATGSATGATGGGTTGATTACAAATGTAGGGTAAGGTGATGGTGTGTTGATAGATGGTGGAGAAGTCAAATGAAATTCTTAAGTTGAGGTGGCAGGGGTGTTTCGGCCACATGGGTATGTAGCTTAAGGTGTGTGAGAGTGAGTGAGAGAAAGAGAGAGAGAGAGAGAGAGGATGAGAGAGGTAAAGAGAGAGCGATCGGGTTTAAGAAGTGAAAAAAATCCAAATTTGAGTTCTTGTGTTTTCAATTTTGTCAAGAAGGAAACCATGAATTTGAAATGGTTTCTTGAAGTTTTGGAACATATCTGGTGATGCTAGGCTTGTTCTACTAATGGCTKTATGCAAAATATGTAGATAGGTTTTATATAAGTAATAACGGATGTAAATAAAATGATCTAAGTGCAAATTTAATGGATTAATGCAAAGAACAATGATCTAATTTTATCTAGGAACATAACTTATTATGTATTAAGATGGATTTTATCATGAAATAGGATAAATGTATTTGAGAGTACTAATAGAATAGAAAATATAACATGTTTTAGTTTAAATTAGGCATTTCAATTTAATAGTGAATTTATCTAGGTGAGTTATAATTAGGAAAAATATGATCTAGTAATTTATTTTCGAGAAAGAGATCAAGATAACTTTTTAGGGTTTCAAATAATTCTAAGGGATTTTAATTCCTAAATTAGTATTCTATTGCTAATTGGAAAATTGATTAAGTTATTATTTCAAGAATTCATATTATGCATTCATACTTTTAAGTGGTCTTTTTATTCTATCCAAGTACTAGGCTTCAGGATCTCATAGGCAATGTGTTGTGTCATGCCAAAATCAAGAGGAAATGTTTTTCCCTAGCGAATCCCATTTGGTAGTGGTATTGGTGGTTGCTTTGGTTGCTGGAAGTTGTTGTTCTCCATACCTCTTATTATTCTTAAGATAATATCAACAGAACAAATATGGAGTTTTAGTTAACATGGAAATTTGGTGAACTGAGCTTCATATTCTCTCAGCAGATCATTCTTTAATCTTCAACACAACAACAACATGGTCATCAGCTGCCAAAAAGCTAAAGTTAAATATAATATTCAAACAARCTACAAAATCATGTGGTTCAACAGGAAGGAAATGAGAATAAGTATTTAAAAAAGCATATAAATACCACCTCATCACAATTCCCTATTTCAGTCTAGTGCTTGCTTAAGTCAAGCTTTCATCAGAAAACATTGGAGCATTGTTCACRTTTCTGCTTCAAAGCTTGAYGGATAAGGCCATTGGATTGTGTCATGCCAAAAGCAAGAGGAAATGTATTCTTCTTGCAGAGTAACAAATACCATTTTGCAGTGGTGCTAGTAGTTCCTCTCATTGTTGCTTTTTGTTGTGCTCCATATAGGTTCTTCTTTTTAATAGAATATCAACAGCATAAGGAGAGAGTTTTAGTTAAAAATGAAATATCGTGAAATGAGCTTCATACTCTCAACAGGTCATTCTTCAATCTTCAGTAGAGCAACAACATTTTCATTAGCTGCCAAAAAGCTAAAGTTAAATATAATATTTAAACAAATTACAATATCATGTGCTTCAATAGGAAGGAAGTGAGAATAAGTACTTAAAAAATAATACAATTACTACCTCATCACAATTCCCTATTTCTGTATTGTGCTGGCTTAAGTCAATCTTCCATCTGAAAACATTCGAGCATTTATTACATTTTTGCTCCAACCTTGTCGTTCACAAGCATTGTGTTGTGTCATGCTAGAATCAAAAGGAAATGTTTTCCTCTAGTAGAAGTAACAAATCTCATTTGGTAGTGGTGTTGATGGTTGCTCTGGTTGTTGGTTGTTGTTGCTCTCCATACCTCCTCTTATTTTTAACACAAGATCAATCGAACAGACAAACACAGAGAGAGAGAGAGAGAGAGAGAGAGAGAGGCTTTTAGCAAATATGGATTCTCTTAGTAGGTCATTCTTCAATCTTCACCACAACAATAACATGTGTATCAGCTGCCAAAAACTAAAGTTAATTATATTAATTAAACAAACTACAAAATCAAGGGTTTCAACAAAAAGAAGTGAGAATAAATATCTAAAAACCATTCATCTCACCACATAGTACCCTATTTCTCTCTTGTGTTTGCTTAAGTCAGACATCCATCGAAAAAAATTGAGCATTGTTCACATTTCTGCTTCGAAGTTCGATGGACATAGGCATTGTGTTTTGTCATGCCAGAAGCAAGATGAAATGTTTTACCTAGGCATGAGTAACAAATCACATTTGGTAGTGGTGCTAGTTGTTGCTCTGCTTGTTGGTTTTTGTTTTYCGTATCTATTTTTCTCCTTAACATAATATCAACAGAGCATGGAGAACATGGAGAGAGTTTTAGTTAATCAGGAAATGGGAGGACATGAGTTTCATATTCTCTCAGCAAGTCATTCTCCAATCTTGCCACAATGGCAATAGGTTCATTAGCAGCCAAAATACTAAAGTTAAATAGAATATTTAAACAAACTACAAAATCAAGTGACTTAATAGAAAGAAATTCAGAATAAGTATTTAAAAAAGTATACAAATACCTCCTCACTTCAATGCCTTGTTTCTATTTTGTGTTTGCTTGAATCAAGCTTACATCAAAAAACATTCAAGCACTTTTCACATTTATGCTTCCAAGCCCGAGGGGCACAAGCATAGTATTGTGTCAAGCCAGAAACAAGGGGAAATATCCTCCTCTGGCATGAGTAACAAATCTCATATGGTAGTAGTGCTTGTGGTTTCTAGGGGTGTACAAAAACTGACCCAACCGAACCAAATCGAAATTTTTATTTTTTATTTTCGGTTTAAGAATTTTTGAAACCGAACCAAACCGAAAAAATTAGTTCGGTTTATAACCTTCTTTCTCAGAAAAAACCAAACTGAACCGATTTTATAACCTTCTTTTATTTTCACTCTTTGAATGTTAAGTCTGATCGATTTTAACTCTTCTTCTTGCTAAGCCAGTAAGCCCTCATTTCTTTCCTATCCAGCTCTCTCACTATTTTCTTCTCTCCTTTTCTCGCCGCCCCTTACTCAGTACCCCTCAATCGCTCACCCTCTCCTCTCTGCCCCGCCTCTACACAAGCTAAGTTAAGGTATGCAGTTAGTTCTCAAGTGATTCTCTTGTTGACTTCGGATATATGCATGTTCTATTTTGCCTAGATAGTTTTCTTGGCTCGAGACTAAGCATATGCTCCTATTTTTCTCAAGTCCTCCCACTTCCTCCGTTATTCGCAATTCGATTGTTTAAGACGTATCAAGAAAGGAGAGGCAACATCCTCCACCTATTCGCTTGAATTTCACTGTCAAAGCTCCCTTTTCAGCTTCTATTTCTTGCTTGCGTTTGTGGGTGGCACCAGTGATATTCCTTRTCTTCATCTCTCTTATAATTGAATTAGGTTTGCTCTTTTGTGGAGTCTGTGCATTGTTTGATAAAATGCCAGATTGTTGGAAACTTTCTACTTTCTTTGATCACTCTGTCCTTTAGCCAATTTATTACATCACTAATGTTTTTGATAATTAATGATGAAAGTCAACTCGATGCATAAATAATGATTATGTAACCTAAGGTATGCAACCTCAATATTTCTTGTTCAAACTTCTAAAAGCCTGCAAAATGAAGAAATCTCACCCTATCTGAATCCTAAATGATAGCACTCAATCTTATGTTTATCTATTAGTATTTGATACTAGATCACCCTATTCAAAGATTGATGTTTCTAGTTCTATTTATTGTCACAAACCTCTTTTCAGCATCTATTAAATAAGCAAGGTGGAAAAAGAGCAACCCGAGAGTATCCATTTGTTGTTGTTGGTCTAAATAWTTAGTTTCATATGACAATGTTGTCTTGTTTTATTTTTTGTTGAACTCTAAAGATGTTTCATAGCACAATGTTGTGTTGTTCGACTTTTTGCTGAATTCTGAAGTTTTATTATCTCCTACTGCGTGAAGGAAATACTATTACTTGCAAATTGCAATCAAATTATACATGTGCGCATTGTTTATCTCAAAATAGGGGTGTATAAAAATATTAACCGACCAAACTGAACCAATCAATGTAAAATTGAACTAATGATTTCGAGTTTTAATTAGTTTCTTTTTGGTTTCAAAAATTTCAAACTGAAATAAATGGTTGGGTTTGAAAAAAGGCTTTAGATGGAACCAAATTGAACCATCCTTGTGGTTGCTACGGTTGTTGGTTATTGTTGTTCTCTATATTTCTTTATCTTATTAACACAATATCAAGAGAACAAGGAGAGCGATTTAGCTAACAAGAAAATTGGATGAAATGAGATAAGAGTGTTTCATTCTTGTTTTATTTAGTTAATGCATGCTAAATTTGTCTATCTATTCCATTATCAATGCAGTACAATAAATGAAAAATAGAAATATGATTTCTTGGACTTTATCAGCAATGAAATGTCTTGGAGGAGATGCGACTGTTTTACTCATCGAGTCAATACAAAATCTACTCCAATTCATACAATTGATATTGTAGGTAAGCATAATTAGATGTATTTAAGTAAGTGTAAATAAAACTAGATAGAACTAACCATAGTATGGTTGCAATTTCTCCCATCATCATCCTTGTTTTATCTCCCATCAGTACCATATCTCCCATATTCTTGGCCTCCAAGGTAATGAACAATGCAGAACTACATTACTTTGTAAAATCTTTATTAGTTTGGGAGCATTTACTATTTGTTGCTTTACAAAAACAGAAAAGGGGTAATACTCATAACATGGAGTTGACGATATGAAGGTGAAGGAGGAGGAGAACGAGAAAGGGAAGCAGATCAACGGCAAGAGACAAGAGGGCATACAATGTTGTGTGCTTCATATGCACAATAAGAGATTGTCTATTGGACTAAAACTTTAGATTAGTCTTAGGGCTCAACTACCCAATAAACATAAGACAATCTAGGGTTCAACACAATCGTGCATTCAACACAATAGTGGGCTAACTCTCCTAAACTAACATTTTTTGTAGCCTTTGTAATTTGCATGTTGGGCTAAAGAGCCCAATTCATCTTTTCTTACGGTGATGACAATATGAAGGTGAAGGAGGAGAATGAGAAACGGAAGCAAATTAAAGGTAGGAGACAGGAGGGGATACAATGTTGTGTGCCTCAAGTGCACAACAAGAGGTTATCTATTAGACTAAAACTTTAGGCTAGATTAGGGCTCAATTCAACCCAACAAACTTAACAATTCTTGAGCTCAACATATTAGTGGATTGGCTTTCCTAAACTAACTTTTTATYTAGTCTTTGTAATTTGCATGYTGGGCTAAATAACTCAATTCATCACTTCTTATTAATTATAAACGTCTTATCTTGATTTTGTCATATTTGCATTCTTTCGGATTCCATTCAGCTTTGTCATTCTATTATAATGCAAATTATAAAACTATCCAATATATTATAAATTATATGTATCCTTAACAAAATTGCCTAGTATAGCACCATACTACTTTAGATGAGGAGTCAAGAGTTTGTAGTCTCCAAATGTTTGGGAGAAAATCCAATAGATTAATTTATCCTCCTAACAAAGAGAGCAAGCTTTGGTGGTTTAGGATACCCTTCACTCTTAACTAAGTCTCTTGAAAAAAGATGTTAGAAATTATACTAGTAACCTAAAATAAAGTTTAGGTAAAATAAAAAAATGTTTTTAAAATGTAATAATTTTATTTATCACATTGTGATTAAAATTATAAATGTGTATATTTGTACCCAAATTACCATACACAATCCATATCATATATTTTCTCCATCTTCTAAGTGTACCACATTTCGAATATCTACTATTTAATTTTTTTTAATTTTACAGTTAGTCTACAAAATCATACTAATCATTAAAATTGGTTTTCAATTCTCAACAGATTTCCATATCCATTCCCCTTTTGCAGTTTTACTGGGCTATGGGGCTGCATTTGGCCCATCATCGGGCTGCGTCGAGTTCATTTGCGAGTTATTAGCCCAGTGATTAGTCAATGCAGTGGACAACATTGACAGCAAGAGGTACAACACTTTGAAAATTTTTCCGGTTTGGCATTAAGCGAAGACTCAAAGTTTAGATCACTCTATAGCTGTGGCAGAGTGCAGTAGGGGTTTGTTCATAAACCATGGAATAAAAAACCAAAACCCCCAAAATTCATCAATTTACCGAAAAACCCACTTTCTCTGATCTTCTTTTAACTTATAATCCCAATTTTGATCTGATCAAAACAAGGGGAAAATGGTGGCAGCGATGAATATGGAAAAAGCATCAGATCTACTGTCCAAGCCGCAGGCATTGTTATCAAGGTTGAAGTTGAAGACCAAGCAGCAAGAGTTGCTAATTAGGGTTTACGATCCTGCTGCTTTTAGTATTACATAATTGGCGTTCATTACTCGCCTGTTTAGTGGTTTTGCGATATGAGTCAATGATCCATGAGTTCGAATCCGTACTTACTTCAATTAATCGGACGACTCTGTATTTTGACTCAGAAGGGTTTTTTATGAGTTCCTGGAACTGGTTTGATTACGAGAGTTGGTATCCGCTTGGTAGAATCATTGGAGGGACACTTATAGTCCTGGTCTTATGGTCACTGCTGCCCTCATTTACTGGACTCTTAGATTTCCTCAGGTTCGTTTTTGTGTGTGTAGGGTAACCTTTCTCTCTTATATTATAGTGTAAGATAAGTGTTTATGCATGTTGGTATTTGGTGTTGCGGAATAGAATGTAATTTTTTTGGTAGGTAAGTTTCTAAGATATTCTTTCCTTGTAAATGCGTTTGAATGTTAAATGCCATTGACGTTAATCGGCAGTAGTTTGATCATGCCCATGTCTGTAATTTGCATAATGATGTGTTGATATTGAGGAGTATCGATGGAATGTGGAGATGTTGGAAGTTTCGTTCTTTGTGGCAGTGTGATACCTTATAGCAGTATGCGGTGGAGCTTTAAATACGTAACTCCGAAGTTGAACACATTCTCTTCCTCCTTCCCATTTCCAGGAATGTATTTTTGGTTTTGCCTTTTCTCTCTATTACATGTTCCTTTTTCCTTTTTTTGTTTTTTTTTTTTTTTTTTTTTATTTTGGGGGGGGCGGTGGGGGGAGGTTGGTGTTGGTTGTGAGGAGCACATTTCTGCTGTGTACTAGGGAAGCGAATTTTTCCATTTAACATTTGTTGATGTGGAGTTGATACACCGGGAGTATCCTTTCAATTTTGGGCTTGGCTTTTTGTCTTTTTTTKGGCTTTTCTTTTAATGTTTTTGTACTTCAAATTCAGTGATTAGTATATCCCAACGATTACTGAAAAGCTGTGGTTGGATGAAATTCCTAGCACATTTCAAGTTTAGAAAAGAACAATGCTTGAAAAGTCAAATATTAATTTGATTTTAAACCTTGTTCGTGAAGTTATTCTAAATGAATATGCCTGAAATGTTTTTACCCCAAACATATTCAAAGTTTGCATCTCAAGAAAGTCTCTTTGTTGGTCTTGCATTTGAGTCTTAYAAGTGGAAGGRAGCATTTATTCAAGAGTTTCTAATGTTGACATCCAAATATGGAAACCATGGAAAACCTATGGGTAGCAGGGAGTTTATAGAGACCTTATAAAATACATGAATGTATATTTCAACCCTAACCAATCCTGTTAACCTTTTCCAAGGTCTATACTGTTACCTTCTTTACAAAGTGCCAATTTTTCATTCTTCTCATATTCTCATTTAGATGTTTTTATGCTGTGCATAATTAATTTGTCTAAATAATTTCTGGTTCATGTATAGACCTTTTAATGGTGATATAAAAAGTGGAGGCTTTTTCTCTCCCGCATGGCAATGAAGTTGAGAAAACATGACTTAGGTCCCATAACTGCGAGAACTTGGGGGAGTAATAGTTATCATTATAATAACAATAATGATATAATATTATTACTATTTAAGACTACTATAAATAGCAACTTTAAAGATATTTTAAACTAAAAAGGAACAAGATTTACTCTTAAGGAATATAGGATTCGTCATATGTGGGTTGAGAATATGTTAAAGACTCATCTCCCATTCCCCCCTCCCCCCACACGCAAAAAACAAAAAAGAAAAAAAAAAAAAAGGTAAAAGCTTTCATCTTCTTGCTCTTCTTCTTCCCTAGGAAATCCATCTCTCCCTCTTTTCACTTCTAATTTCAATCTTGGGGCAGAGGCCTTGACAATGTGTGTAATACCCAAATTTTGAGGCATTGCTGGAAATTTGCCTGACAGAATTTGTGCCTGCCTTCATGGCCCAAGGCATTTGGCGCTTGCCCTACTTTTAGGTGAGCCCCTATACACTTCTGACATTGTTTGAGTTTTAAAAGATCTATTCATTTCAAATTTTCATGTTTTGCTAACCAATCAAAACATTAAATATTAGTTTCTCTCATTGTGATGAAGCGTATGGAATGGGAGCTTGAACCCATTTGTGTAAATTGTTGTCCATAGGACGAATATCATAAGTTTCAAATTAAGTAATTCTATACAAAAATGAGATGATAAAATTTATTATGACGCAACCTCTACATTTACTGACAGTCCTTTAATGTATAACTTGTATATCACACTATCAAATATTTCAATTTTTTTTGGTAATAAGGTGATGAATATAGTAGGATACTGAAAATCCTTTGAAAAGKTACATTATCCTATCTTAATCAAAACAGGCAGATACTAATGGTTATTATGGACAAGACAACTATAATAACATCGAATAGGTAAACATCTGTGATTACTGCTGCTGATAAAGAAGATCAAACGCAAATGCATTTAGCTTCAACCTTYTAAGTCTTGCACCCTATCTCACTAATTGAGTGCCATGTTAATGTATTGTCCAAAGAATCAAAATTATACAAGATATGAATGTAAGTTCTATGAAGATAATATAACATAGGGCAAGCTAACTGAGATATGCATATTTTCCACTCACTTTCTTGCTGGTTTTTACCATGCATTGCTGTGTCAAATAAATGAAGTCTTTGATTCCTCTGTCAGCACTTTTAGCATATATATATATATATATATCCGATAGTGGTTTTGTTAAGAGCTGCTCTTCTGCTGAATCTGTGACTCCTTGTACATTTCTGGAAGCCTAAGTTATTCTGAAAAAGAACAAAGTCTTCAGGAATTCTGTCACTCTTTTAGGAGCATGTATCTTGCAGACTATTTAGAATACTCAGCCAAGTAGGCTTTCGATACAGTTATATGATCAGTATTCATGCAGAAGTTAAGGATTTTCGCAATGATGTATCAGGTTTGCTGTCCACATTCGTGAGGTCTGTGTGCTCACTGCACCATTCTTTGCCTCTAACACCACTTTGGTTGCTTACTTCTTTGGGAAGGAGTTATGGGATTCTGGTGCTGGGCTTGTAGCAGCAGCATTAATTGCCATTTGCCCCGGTTATATTTCGAGATCGGTTGCAGGATCATATGATAATGAGGGGGTAGCTATCTTTGCACTGTTGCTCACCTTTTATCTCTTTGTTAAGGCAGTGAATACCGGCTCACTTGCTTGGGCTTTGGCCTCGGCCTTTGGATACTTCTACATGGTTTCAGCTTGGGGTGGTTATGTCTTCATAATTAACTTGATTCCCCTCTACGTGCTGGTTCTGTTGATTACTGGAAGATACTCAATGAGATTGTATGTGGCTTATAATTGCATGTACGTGCTAGGAATGTTGCTAGCAATGCAGATTCGTTTTGTGGGCTTTCAACAYGTGCAGTCTGGAGAACATATGGCTGCAATGGGTGTGTTTTTCTTGATGCAGGTAGCTACTGAGTTTTTCACCCATTTTGTTATATATAAAGAGGAATTTTAAAATTAACATAACTGTATATTAAATATAAAAAGGAAAAGGAAAAATAGATAGATTTGTTTAGAAAACTTAAGTTGGTTGAGTAGTTAAACAGTTCAAGTCTATTGTTATGAACCACTATTCTTTAAATCCTCTGATATGCTGTATTAAAGTTCCAGAAGCATAATTGATGTGGGACAAATGAGATTGATATGACCTATATCTGGCTGGGTTTAAAATCTTAAATAACAAGGTTGACTTGCCTGGCGACATTGGAACGATAGATGTGATTATATTTTCTAAAAGGTAGTTACAAGATGTAGCAGTAAGGTATCGTATCTCGCGTATTGGTTGCAGTTGCAACCAATTTTACGTCATTGTTAGAATAATTAATTAAAAGAAATGGTGGATTAGATTTCTGGCACTTTTCTTTATTGGCTTTATTCAATGAGAATGAGATAAATGTGCAAAATAATTGCATGATTTGAGATCTTATATCAGGTAAAAGTCTTTAGCAATTGGTTATTACTTGGCTATTCATTTTTCTTCATCCCTTTTCCTTTTTTCTTCTTTTTCTGTTTTCTTTTTTTTTGGGGTTTTTTTTTTTTTTTTTGGTGTGGTTGGGGGGGGGGGGCAACAATATTGAAATTGTTCAATAAACGATTATCTATTACTAAAAAGTTTCAGTACTTACAACTGCATGTATGATTGATTCCTACTTGGCTTCTTTTAATCGGAGATGGGCCATGCCCAATTTTATTTTACTATGTCTAGTTTCTGTATTCTTGTTATTATACTACTAACAGGATTCTTTACCATATTTGCTGACTAAATTTAACATTTGTTTRCAGGTATTTTACTTCTTGGATTGGGTTAAGTACCTGCTRAATGATCCGAAGCTATTCCAAGCTTTCTTGAGGATCACAGTTTCCTCTGCAGTCGGTTTGGGTGCCATTGCCCTTGGAGTTGGCACTGCTTCTGGATATATTTCCCCTTGGACGGGTCGATTTTACTCTTTGTTGGATCCAACCTATGCTAAGGATCATATCCCAATAATTGCTTCTGTATCCGAACATCAGCCGACAGCATGGTCGTCATTCATGTTTGATTTTCATATACTTCTCATCCTTTTCCCAGCCGGTCTATATTTCTGCTTCAAACRGCTGTCAGATGCCACAATATTCATTGTGTTGTACGGTCTCACAAGCATGTATTTTGCTGGAGTCATGGTTCGGTTAATTCTAGTTGCTACACCTGCAGTGTGCCTTATTAGTGCTATTGCAGTCTCGGCCACTATAAAGAATTTAACACAGTTGGTCAGGGAAAAAAAGAAGACCACTCATAGTGGTTCTAGCAAAGGAACAACCGGCTCAAAGGCTTCTGCTAAGGTGAGAAATTTGTCCATTAGTTGTTTGGGAATAGGGGTCCTTTGTTTTCTTATGGGCTTGTCCCTCTGCACAGACATTACCAGAACTAAAGACGAATATATTACTTAGAAGGGGTATATCCCATGTTGAATACCAAAACTGTGATAATAACAGCTACGCACAAATGCTTAGTTGGAAATAAAACCTTCACTAGGCCTAGGCACACTATGCCATGCTGAGGCTTCAGTAGACAGGATGCCATGATCAATCCTTTGGATCCTTAAGGAACAACATTACATTCTCCTTGCACTTATTGTGAAATATATTAAAAAAGCTACTTCTGCGTTTGAAGGTGAAGCTGTAATATTTGATTCATGATGCAAATCTTAATTTCACAGATTATAATATACAGATGTGATGTTGGGTTTTTAAGCAATAATCCTCATTGGTTTATTCTTGTCTTCATCTTCTTTTTTCTTCTAATGAAGGGCCATTTATTTATTCCTCTCACTTGTCATGGATTTGGTATATTTTAGCTGTTTATAACATGCTCAGATTTTATCTTTTCTTTTCTGTTAATTTGCTGGAACATTTTAATTTGCTATTTTCAAGTTATGTTGCTATGCTGATGTTGAAGTTTCGAGTGTTATCTGCCCTGAACGACTTTCAACTATTGTGAAGTGTGGGGTATTGTCATAAGTACTTTCGTCTCCTRCTCATAACAGAAAAAATAAAATGGAAGAAAGAGCACAAACCAAGGACGAAGTACCTATTCATTTTGCACCATGTTATATCTTTAGTTGAGAAATGGAAAAGTAATTAAAAAGAAGTTTTCTTGAGCAACTTGATTTGTTAGAAAATATTGAGGAGAAGATATCTAGTTGCCATCGCAATGGAGTTTGCATATACTTCTGCAATGAGGCAATGGTGGGATCAGGAATATTTGTTTAGAACTTTGGGGGTAAGAATAAGGGAAGTATAGTTAATATGGACCCGTGTGAATAAGGGAAGTATATGTCCATATGGATCCGTGTGTATATTACTTGGGGAAAAGAGTGAGGCTCTTTGGATTTGTTTATTTGTACATAATCCTTAAAGTCTCAGAAAATGCATTTCATTGAAGAATGGGAATAGTTCCTGTCAGATTCCAGTAGAGTTCTTGCCTGAAGTGGTTATAATAAAAGCAGCATTTGTAGACCACCATTCTGGAAACTGCTGCATTTTTTCTCTGATATGGATCTTTATTTTTTTATTTTTTTATTTTTAATGTTTGTGTTATTCTTATTGATATTATAAATATGTATTATTTTTGAGGGGGCGGTCTACATGTAATACATGTTTGTCTTAGTACAAGCATATTTTGAATCAAGAAGAGAAAGAGAGAAAAACTTGTAAGTAGTAAGCGGAGCTGCTTAATGCCCTGTCCGGAATTGGGATATCCACGAGAACTTTTCACATTTCTGAATCTTATGCCCAGTCTCTATTGATAGCGTCTTTAAAGACTCAATATTACATTCTTTTCTTTTCAAAGATTATCTTGAAATACCATTGGAGGCTATGTATAGACAAAAGCATTTACTTTTTCACTTATTCCTGCAGGGSTCTTTTGATCAATCTCTGCCTTTCCAAAGAAATGGTGCTATAGCATTGCTCCTCGGTGCTTTTTACTTATTGAGCAGATATGCTATCCACTGTACTTGGGTTACATCCGAGGCATACTCGTCCCCGTCAATTGTCTTAGCGGCAAGGGGTGCTAATGGTAACAGAGTCATTTTTGATGATTATCGTGAAGCGTACTTTTGGCTGCGGCAGAACACCCCTCCAGATGCTAAAGTCATGTCTTGGTGGGATTATGGTTATCAGATCACTGCCATGGGGAACAGAACAGTAATTGTAGACAATAACACATGGAATAATACTCATATTGCTACTGTTGGACGTGCAATGTCATCCTATGAGGATGAAGCCTATGAGATAATGAGATCACTGGATGTGGACTATGTACTAGTTGTGTTTGGAGGTGTTACTGGGTATTCTTCTGATGACATTAACAAGTAAGAACGAATTCTGTTCCTAGTATTCTGTGCAGTAACAAGTTATTTCTTGACTGCTTTGTTAGGTCATCTAATCATGGATAAATTACACTTTTTGTTTTGTTACTTAAATGGTCCTGGGTAACTTTATATGGATAAGTTTCTTTTTGAAGTTTTGTGAGTTCTAATTCAGATGATGCTGTATCACTTTTGACATAATATGGATGTTCTCTGAAGACCGAAAGAAAATCTTCTACACAGAATAATGACATAAAATGGTCTGATAAAAGGCGTTTGCATTTTAGCTTTTCAAATACTCCTCTGAGAGAGGCAATAACGCTTTCTTGCAAAGCCTGATTCAAACTTATTAGCCTGCTGTTTATTGTCTCTCTCATATTTTTGTTTTGACTTTACTTTTTCTACTTTGACCTTATCTCCCCCTCACTGTTCTCATTGTCTGTTGCACAACGTCATCAGATTTTTGTGGATGGTGAGAATTGGAGGTGGAGTTTTTCCTGTCATCAAGGAACCAGATTACCTTGTAAATGGAGAGTACCGTGTTGACAAAGGAGCCGCTCCAAAGATGTTGAACTGTCTCATGTGAGTTGTTTTAAGTTATTATGTCGTCACATATGGGTCCTGTTTTAATGTTTCTTCTGCAGTTGCTTCATAATTCACTGGTATAATTTTGAATTCTGTTGTAAAAACTTATAAAAAATCAACTTGAAAGTGGTGCTGAATCTGAACCACCATCATTTCTTGGTATTGTGCTAAGACTTCCTGGCATGTCTCATTGAATCCAGAACACCTAAATCTTATTTTATGTTTTTATCATGGTTATGAGTCATTRATATGTTCCCCAGATTTATGGTGTGGAGCTTCACTGCATCCATGTACTACTGCCCTTTTACTTGTACAAATCTGTTTTGTTAAGAATATATGAAGGTAAGCTTAGATCAGAGACATTAGTCAGGTCATCCTAAATTTCCGAAAACACTTGCAGACAAGAATACTTACTTTTGGTTCTGGAACTTAGTTTGATTTGATAAAGTATGATACTACAGTCTCGATATTGATTTTGTCTTTGGGTTTGTGACTCATATACTAAGCACAATGCTTACGACCTTTATTGTAGGTATTTTCGACATGCTTTTTACCTCATCAGTGTCAAACTTTCTCAAAGAGTTTTGACTCTAGTCCATGCCATATTCATCTTTCTGAATGTGTAGTCGATGCTTACCCCTTAATTTGGCTATCAGGTACAAGCTATCATACTATCGATTTGGTGAGCTGACTACGGAATATGGCAAACCTCCTGGGTATGCCCACTTTCTTTCTCTTTGGTCATTAAGATGTGTATCTGAATTTCTGTCACATTTTATTAAACTAAAGTAATGGATTTGGGGATCTTCTTTAGTTACAATTTGTGCACAACTTTATAATGACAAAGCCATATAAGCAGTACAATTGATATCATGTAAACTTTGACAAAAGTTCATGATTGAAGATGAGTCATGGCATTTTCTGCTTCAACATTGTTTACTTGTCTAACTGCAGCAATTATGCAAATTTCGCTTCAATTTGAGAGGTTAACTGGTGCATAAAGATGTCAACCATATGCATTAATCATATCTTGTTCCTGTGAGTTTTAATTTTACAATAATTGAATCCCCTTAATTTTGGAAAATGCATCCTGATCAGAGGTTTGGATATCAAGATACCCCCCACGTTTACTTCCGACAAATCTTGAGGTGAACTCACTAAAAAGTACTGTAATAATACCTTCTTGATTAAGTGTCCTGCATTACATAATCATGCATAACACAAAACAGAACGACATTGGTTAGAGAAAGACAAGTTCTCCCAGTCACGCTCATAATTGATGTTTCGTTAATTATCTATTTATTTGCTGTATGTGGATAAACTGTACACATTGATCTACTTGTAAAATATTGGGACTGAGTGTAATCGTGATGTGCTTCTCATTCCTTCTGCTTGGGGCTCAAAGGATGCTGGCCAAATTCACAACARAAGGATGACAAAATGATATATATCTTATGCTTGAATATTTGAAGACAATTCCAATTCTAGTGCTTTGTTTAAAAAAAAAAAAAACAATGTGCTGAATGACTTGTTCGTTTTGGCAGGTATGATAGAGCAAGGGGAGTTGAAATAGGAAATAAAGACATAAAGCTGGAATACTTGGAGGAAGCATTTACAACATCAAACTGGATTGTWAGAATTTACAAAGTCAAGCCACCAAACAATAGGTGGTGAAAAACATCCTATGCTCTCAATCCAACAACAGGCAGTGATTATCAATGGACTACTCTCTTTGCGGGACGGAAAGATATGATGATTGTTGAGTGATTAAGTCTGAACCCCCTACAGTATATTACCGTCTCATGCTTCTTTTTTTTTCTTTTTTTTTTTCCTTTTTATGTACGAGGCTCCAACTTGAATCCCCTTTTTGCAGAATCTTATAGGGACTCTTTTTAACATAGTCAATATAATGAGATGTTCAGGAGTATCTTTCATTTCCTCAAAGCCCTCTGTTATCTGAATTTTTTATATTTGTACTTGTATACTTTGGGGATAAGACTGTAGAATAGCAGTTGATTCGTATCCAACTCTAAGAGTAGCATATGACTCGGCAACTCTTTTCACGCCCTTCTTTTAGCTTACACATATCTTCCATTGCTACTCTCTTCCTCTCTTGCTCAAGTCATGATGGTCCTAGGTTTAATGTACACAAGTCTGATAACAGGTAAAGGCAGGTCAGCCATTACAAAATGGATTTCAATGTTCTGGAAATGCAAAAGTATCTTCTTTTGATGCAATAAATCAAGGATTTTGCTGCTTGTCTGGATCAAAGTTCCTAGACAATATACGCATTTCGTTCCTAAGGCATAAAAAACAAAAAGTTCACCACAGAAGAAAACAAATAAATGAATGATGTTAAGTCTTTATAGCGAAAGAATTGTGGAGCATACAACAATACATACGGTTGATGTGAATGTACATAAGTTTTTCCATATGAGGTTGGGAACATGATGAGTCAAAGAAGGAAATATTACTCTTCCAAGTTTATTTACAAAACGGACGTATTCTAAACGTAAACTGCACCTATTACTCTTCGAGGCATAAGAATCTCCATCTATGTTCAGATGTATCAAATCCAACATTTTGGTGCCTATCCTGCCAGGGAAAAGATATGGAAGGCCTAATCAGTAAAGCAAGATCATATAACTCAAGAATACACAAATTTCTACACTTTATTCTGCAGTAATAGGAAGCAAAAGATGAACCTACTAAATAGCCACAATAACAATCACATTAAAGTTCAACCGCAACCAATATAAGTGATGCACTACCCAGCACTTACAGGTGGGCTTCTCTGGTCATAATTTGATTCAGAGATGTTTTTGTAGCATTACTAGACAAAGAAGCTTGATATTTTAGAATAGGGAAGAAGAAYAAAAGACAAACTTGAGGAAAATGGAAAACTAAAATTTCATCAGAATGCAACACAAATTTTWGTAGCTCACAGTTAGCTATACAAACAAAGATAACATAGAAGCTTTAAAACAGAACATGAATTCAGTCTGAGATTTCATTTTACATCAAACAGGCAAGAAACCGAAATTTGACTGCAACTTTCAAATCTTGGTTAATCTAACTTGAACAAGAGAATATGATTCTACCCGCGTAAATTTTATGTACTAAGCTAACTTCAAGCACATCAAAGAAGGCTATGATGGCCATGACATCCAATCACAACACCTTGTTTTATACACCACTTTTATTTTTTGGTACACATTTATCAAGAGAACAATGACAATGGAAAGTCTCTTCTCGAAATCATATAGGGGTGATTTCTCCAAATAATGTCTGCTCCCTTAATAGCATTAAGGGAAGTAAGAAAGCTTGAAATTTCAAACCTATAAAGAAATGAACTATCAAAATTACAACAGCCACCTATCCACAGTCCACACATGAACTACGGGCAAAAGCAGTAGTCTGCAAATTAATCTACAACGTTGGCTCTCCGCATTGTTTTGACACATTGACAGCATTTAATACTTAAAATAGTGTTATTTCTATGACCTCATATATCCCAGAATAAGATGCTAAAATGCTAAATTCTTCAAAATTACAACTGCAAAAAAAATAATGGCAAGAAAAAACAGGATATGCTAGCACTTATAGATTCATTGGCCATAGCAATATCAGAATCGAATTCCTTGAACCTRGTGATAAGAACCAAGTTGAAGACAGGAGAATTTAAAACAGATCCACCATCAGGGTACGTTACCATAGAAATTGACAGCTACAACTAAGTCTACTGAGTTATCACGTCATATTCTAGGCTTAAAGAGATCAAAGCAACATCTATGATTGGATGCAGCCAAGAGACAGGAATGGCTTAGTACAACATCCTCTGCTCATTAGAGCCCAATTCTGGGTTGCGATAGACATGTACGACTCCCTTATCCTGAAAGTAGCAGACTCTCCTTTTTTTCTCCTCTAACATCAATATACAGTAAACATATAATAGCTCAAGATTTGGCAGCCATATCTAGCCAATTGAACCGTTGGTAACAACAAAAATAATTTACTGTGTGATTCAACCAGAACTGCATATAATTTGATTCAGTAACGTAAATTCTATCAGCAGCATGCTACACAACCCCAAGATACTAGATCAAGAACTATTACTCAATTACTGCCCAAAAGAAGCTATCACATGTCTCCACTGAACATTTTGAGATACCACTACTAGGTTTACTCAACCAAATGTCCAAGAGGTCATGTGCAGTTAGCCTACGGAACATGCATCAAAAAGAGACACTGCACACAGCATGGACACTGCACCTCTGACAATGATTGATTACCTTTGCGCGAAAATTCAAATTTGAGCTAGAAGATACCATCTTATGACATACACTAGTAGATTGTAAAAATGGAATGAATAAGATAACATAATGAAAGTTTCTTGCATATATAGTTGCTCACATACATAAGCACGTACAGAGAGAGTGAGAATTTTTCAGGAATGTATCATGTGATCTAATGGATTAGCACAAAAACTTGGCTAGCAAGTCATATATACAAATCATAGAACTCCTTAATCCATATGCTGCACGAAGGGTGAGTAKGTGAATTGCCTATAGTGTGTTATACACTTGCATGGTGAAATCAATGATATTCAAAAGCTTTGCCTGATCGATAAAAGGGATGCAATACTGGCAATTCCCACGGACACTGAATTAGATGCGGGGTGGGCATATCCAGATCCCACTGTTCGAAAGCCATTTTACATTTTTACATGGTCAACTACCTCTTTTGAGGCAGTAAACATGATAAGGGAAGATTCAAGGAAGTTTTCCGCGCTTAAGAAGAAGGAGAAGAAGAAGAACTGTGCAGATTGGCATCTATAGTTTTGATAATTTGGATGGAGAACTGTGCAGTCTCTTAGAGCAACAAAAAGGGAAAAAAAAAAATTGATTGTGAGGATTACACTTCTTTTAACCTTTCCAGCTTCACCCCAAAAAAGAGAAGGAAAAGAAAGAAAGAAGAGAGAGTAAGATAGAACACTGGATTTCTGCCTAATTTAAMTTTTCTACAGAAATGTTTACTAATAAAACAGATCTCCTTCAAAAGCTAGTRTGTGGAAAGGCCATTATAGACCTGCAATTCCAACTAAAGCTGTATATCACATTATTGTGCTAACTAAATGATAGAAAGAGAGAAGATTTACCAAACCAATAATAGATAAAGAGACAAGAGTTTGCTTCTACGCCTTCAATATCAGGAGCAATTTAACAACACATTGAGTGGATGAACATAAGTCAATGAGAGATTCCAGTCCCATGCATTATCAAATAGGAAAGCTAAATGTCTTTAGAAAATGAACTAATATTGYTAGAAAACAATAAGATAATCAGACTTTGATAATCAGAACAGATTAGACTTCATTGTAACCTAGATCTAAAGGGCTTTTCCAGCTTTTAAATAGTTTCCAGGATAATGTGAATCTTTTCTTCAGTCACTCACAGGTGACAAATTAAGTTAAAAAAAAAAAAAAATTCAACAAATTGAAACAGTTGACCAATATACTAAGACAAATCCATCAATCCAAGACACGCCACAGTCACACATGAACGACAAGGATCAAAACAGAAGAGAAAAGGAAAACTAAAAAGCTTACAGCTGCTGAAATTGTAGCATATAATGTATTCGACTAGAATTGATTAAGATCATAAGACCAGTGTTCTCTAACATCTATACTAGTGCAACTATTTTGCCTACTCAATTTGAATATACTACTCATTCCCTTGATCCTTTGGAAAAAAATAATAATAACATTAATAAAAAACTCATCCTTCAGCCAACAGCTAAGCACAGCTCTTCAAAGTTCATCAACAGTAGGTATCTTATACATTTCAGACAAAGTGCACCATAATAATATAAAGGGGGGAAAGCTGCAAAAGCAAAGAGCTCAAAAGGWAACGGGCCAACGTACTTCAGTCAAGATCCTCCATCCTAGCATGCCCTCCTGAATCTGCATTGGACCTTCCACTATTGTCATTATTCTCACTAGAACTATTGGTTCCTCCATTATTCCCAGCCCCTCCACTATTACTCGTCTCTGCAGGTGATCCAAACCCTCTCAAGAGCCATGGAAATGATATCCTAAACCTCCTTTCTACCGTCCTTGGTGTCGGTGGGTTCTCCTGATTCACAACTCCACTAATACCACCCGAACCTGAACCCAAATTATTACTGTTGGTGTTGGTGTTTGTGTTGGTAGTGGTGTTAACATTATTGGCATAGCTATCATTTGGATTCTGCTGCCCAATTCTTCGATTCTCATAGTCGGGGTCATCAGTAGGCAACTCATACCGACAAACTGGGCAAGAATTATGCATTTCCAACCATGGTAATATACAATCCTTATGGTAAATATGTTTACACGGCATCTGTTTTGCCTCCTCACTAAGCTCAAATCTATCTTTACAGACAGCACATTGGGAAGAATCCGAAGCTAACAAATCCTCAGTGATCTTTATATCTGGCAACCCCTCCACCGCCGATTTTGCCGCTGGAGGTGTCCCATACCGGTTTGGGTCATTCTCCGCCAATTGCTGAATCAACTGTTCCAATCCCGGCCCTATAAAATAATCCCCCAAATTTCCCGGCAGCCGAAACTCCCCTCCGCCACCGATGCCTATTCCTACGCCGCCACCAGGATTCTCAAAGACCAGTTGGATGTTTGCCCCACTAGCGCGAAGAGTACTAAGATAGTTATGAAGAAAAGCAAATGGGTTGAAATCCGTGGGCGATCGGGGTGGGAAACCAGCGGCACCACCAAAGAGGGAAGAACCATCAATTTCGCCACCGCCTCCACCAACACCACCGGTAGAGAAAATGATGGGTAAACCACCACCACCACCACCATCCCAGCCACCCGCAGACGCGCCACCAAAAGTGGTGGCAAAAAAAGGGTTAGGATTGGTTACCGGCGGGGCAGGGGTTGGTGCAGTCTCGGATTCTTCAAGGAACTCACCGTTGCAATTAGGGCAAACAAGTTCGCTGCTCGGTTCAGGTCTAATGCTCACCGTACGTTCACATTGGTGACAGAAGTAATTCTGTGCAACGGTTGCGCCGGGACCCCCGCCACCAAAAGTTGCCGCCGACGACATTACTCTTCCCTGTACAAGTATATGATCTTCCGTTCTGTATGTTATATATATATATAGAGAGAGAGAGAGAGAGAGAGAGATAGACAGACAGAGAGACTTTGTTGACAGGAAGAGAACAGAAATGAGAAAGAAGCAATGATGAAATGAAACAGGACATCAGTTGGTCTGAGTCCTTTCAGGAGAGCGCGTGACGGTAGTCTCTGGTTGAAACGCGTAAGAGTTAGTTAGTCCGACACGTGGTTGATGGTTATTGGGTGGATCTCTTACTGCTGTCCTGAATATTGATCTTGAAAATAAGTTTAATTATTAATTTGTCCCCCTCAAAATTTTAAAAACTATCTATGAGTTATAATCAATAAATCTATAATTTATTAAAATATCGCATCAATAAAAATAATATGTCAGACTCATTTCAGGAATAACTTTATCCCTTATCTTATTTTAAAATTTTTAATTTACTTTGAGTATTTAAAATGTTATACATTAAAAAAATGAATTTAGAAAGGTTTTCAATAGTTGTGGGCTTTTTTTTCTACCAATTGGGGCTCTCCCTTCACCACCCCTATGGGAATGGTCTATAGGGTTCATAACTACGCCCCTTACCTAGCCAACGCTTAGATTCGGCTTTATCCAAACTTTTCTGGTTCATCCCAACATTCTTCACTTATCCGATTATTGTTAAGCAGTTTTTGGATATCAAACGAACCTTCTCAGAAGGTAATTTTAATGTGCCGATTTCCCCTCTTTTGCAATCAGTTTCGCTACAGCACTCGCTGCTCTAGCTAATTGTCCATCCTTTTCAAGTGTGATTTCTATGTTATGTATAGCCRTGCTTTTGATAAATTAATTTCACAAATTAATTTAAAATTATTTCATATTTTTAAATTTTTAAATTAATTTAATAAATTAAATTTAAAATATTTCGTTTATTTAATATTTTTAAAATTTTATGAAAAGTCAAAATTTCTTCATTTGACTACCAATTGAAGGATAAAGAACTAAATGAAGTAGAGAAGAATCAAACTTCTTGAAAATCAACTAGCATGGTGAATTGATTGTTTAATTAATGATTATAAACGGTTCACTATTACAAGTGAAACTTTATTGTATCATAAATACTATTATGATCCATAGAGGTATCTTTTTTTCCTGATGTTAGCATAATATACATAAAAAATTGTAATAATAGAAAGATAAAATTCCTCATAGATAGTGCAATAGTATTATAAGCACTATATATCCTGTTTAAAATAAGGTGCAAAGCACGTTATTCTATATTCGTTAAATTAAATACCACAAGATCTAGAATCATTTTGTGGATAACTTTAATCATTTGATGGATTCCAAATATCATAGGCTACCCAAAGCTTTTTCAACGTGACGCTAAAGTAGAAATCGGTACATTGTGTCATTTCCTCTCATTCTGCTAATATCATTTATTAGAGAATTCATGTCCATGTATGTCATTTAAATTCTAAATAAGTGTAGCTCATTCTAAATAAACAATACAAAGTGCAATAAATAATGATTGATCTAAATATTTATAACGTTATTATAATATTAATCGTATAGAGTCCTAAAAAATTTCATTAATGGATAAGTGGGATATTTGGAATTTCAATGGGAAAATTAGGTCTTAATTAAATTAGATACACCAAATACAAAGATGCTCTCATTTGTAATAAATTATTGAGTAAATCATGTCAGTCGTCCCCGAATTTAGCGTGTCCTCATACTCCTGAAACGTAATGAAAATTGTCATTCTATCTAAAAAGATCGTTATTTGTTAATTAAATATAATTACACRACTTGCACATGACTTTTTTAAGGGAATTTTTTGTCCATTTTATTTATTTTTTTCTTCTCTCCTTTTTCTCTAGCCATCCTCTACCTCCAWCCTTCAATGTCGCCTCCATCACTGCCATTTTGCAATTGCAAATTTGCTAACATCCCACGATTCAATTAATGCATGATGTTTGATGATAATGCATAAATTAAGTCATGATTCAAATATTCATATGATAATAAAAAACTTTGCACTTCCAGAGAAGCAAGATAAGAAGGCTTCAATGGGGGAGAGAGAGGATGACAGATCTGTTACAGATCTACAACGATGGAGGCRGCAAAAGTTGGGAGGAAGAGTATGAAGAAAGAACWAGGAAGAATGAAATAAATAAAATGAAATGGACAAATAAAACCTTGAAAAAAGTCACGTGCAAGTCAAATGATCACATTTAATCAAAACACGTAACTATTTTTTTGGATGGAAGGGCAAATTCTAAAGTTCGACGAGAAAAATTCAAAAAATACTAAAATTGAATTATATACCCTAAATTATTTTAGAGTTTGCCATAGAAGTGGGATGCTTGAAGGGCATATTGTGAGTATTAAATGCCACTACCCTTGACTCACCATAGATAAGGAATCTGTTGAACATTGAGAAGAGCCACCTAGGGGCTTCTTGGATTAGTTCAGTGCCGAGTCAAGCTCTCAGTATTTGCTGAACTTGTTAGGCCCTTTCTTGATTCAAGGGTTCGACTTCCTCCACTTCTATCTGTTACCATTCTGATGTTTCATCATTGTACCTTCAGAAAACTGAACCATCCATGTACGACGATGGATTTAGGTTGCCTCCTTCCAGTTGCAGCAAACCATTGTATCARGTAAGGGCAAGATGAAYCGGAAGAATCACAAGTAACTGCAAGAAAAACAAATCTATATTCATGTCTATATTTATATTATATTAAAATATCACAATCYATGAGAATTATTTTTAGACAACYTAGCCATTTCACTACTTAAATATTATCAATAACAACATTATTTAGAATATGAAAGGTCACATGAGGCTATGAGAAAATTTTGAGTAATACTGTTTTATAAGTCTGTACATGCAATCTCATTATAACTAAATGAATTATGTATAATAAAAATAAATAAAAGAAAAATAATTTCACATGGAGGATATTATACAATTAATAGATAGTAATCGTATAGTCCTCAATTGTGCACAAAATTACATTTTAGCATTCTAAGATAACTTGAAGTCAGCCAAATAAGGTAATTTTAAAATAATTATCAAGTCTAATACGTTTTCTCATTTTCCTCTTAACCATTTTCTTCACATTCAATTTTCCGACCATTTTGCCAACTTGACTAAGACCCTGAGGAAAATACTATAAATTTAAATATTCCCAATAACAAAACAAAGCATAATCTCATCCTAAAGCCATTATTTGATAATTAATACAATTAGTCTCATCAGACATCGTATTTTGCTTTACTGATTCCACATATATGTTGTGAATTGATATACATATAAATAATATATATACAACAAGAACAGATAGCTGATTTCATCACAAACAGTAATAGAATTAAAACGTAATAAGAGGGCTGTAAGTAACACCAACCAAGACATTTAAAGCCGCGTAATGGTTTGATCAGCTAAATAGAACGGAATTTAACGTGCATATGCAATCTAGTAGGCTCCAGCTTCTATAATGCATGCAGAGTTTGGAGTAGAAGCAGAATGAATTTATAATTTATTAAATATGGATAATGTGAGAATACATCGACATTAAGTACATGTAGTGGAAAGAATCAAAAGATAGGAAAGAGTATTCACAAAATTTCTTCTGAATAATCAATATTTATAAAATCACACAAGATAAACAGATAATTTACTAAGCCTAAACAAAGATCGATAGATGGTGCTTGATTCACCAAGATAATTGAGGAAGAATGAAGAAGGAATCAAAGATAGAAAGAGTATTTAACAAAATTTTCTACATAATAATCAATATTTATAATAACTCGAGTATCCCTACAGATTGCAAGTCAACAAATCGTTTCGAATCCCCAGCATTCCATCTCAGGCGTTGTAGCGACAGCCATCTGTCGATCTTGGTTAGTAAATGGTATCAGAGCCATCTGATGGTGTTTGGATTATCAGCTGAAGACTATTCAGATCTTGGTGATGATCTGGATAGATGAAAACTTATCTGGTGATTGTTTTTTCCTTAAGACCGCGAAAGGGCTAAGCCGAGAGAGCACGAGACCGCCAAAGCGTGCAAGAAGTTGGTAAACCTAGATTTGTGTAGATCTATCTGTGAAAACCTGAGATGGAGGATCTCTCCAGAGATCAGCTTCTCATCAAAGTAGTTCTGTTTCCAGATCTTATTCCAAGAGATCCCAAGGATGATGGATCAATTTCAAGGATATTAAATTATCAAAGATTTGACAAAAATCATAGATAATTGGATATTCAAAAATTTCTGAAAGATCATGTTTATAAATCTGCAATTTTAATTGATTTAGAATTCAGACTGTATTAGTCCCAGACCATAGATCTAGGACGTGTTTCCCAGATCCCGTCGGTCATAGATCACCCTAGGAAAGCTGCTTCTTTAGCAGATCTTCCCAGGTATTTTACGTCGGACATACCGACTACTTCTAGAAATTCCTTTCAGAAAGCTGATTACTCTTCTGAAATTCCAAAACCCATTTACTCGAAATCCCCATCTGGTAGTGAACCTACTAGTCTGTCATTTTCTGCGGTTACAGAAAATATTCAAAATGAATTAAATGTCATTTCAAAAGAATTTGAGTTAGATAAAAATCTATTACACCAAGATTTTTATTCTAATAAAAAATTCTGCGAAAAGACTTTGGTTCTTTGATAAATTCCTTGCAGAAATGAAATAAATTCAGGAAAAATATTATGAATTTGTACTTTCTCATAAATTACATATTCTATTTTTTGATTGGTTTGAATTATATTATATAATTCCCAATAAAATCAAATATCCTTTTACTTCGATTCAGCCAATTACGACTCMTTYGAAGAAAATTCCAGAGTGACAGTCCTTATCGGGCTCTCACAAAATTCAAGCGAATCATCCTCCTCTCATAGGTGTCAAATTAGATCACCTAGGCAAGGCTGTGGATGCCATTCCTTTGACAAACCCTTCTGATGATATTTTGCATAATACTAAAAATACTATAGTACAAACTAATTTTACAAATGCTCATCTAGATACCATAGGAAAACAGTTGGATAGGATAGAAAAATCCATTCCGACTATTTCTGAAAAATTAGTTGTTTCTGATTCTTCGAAAGAAGAAAAGAAGAAACTTAAAAATCCTGTTTTTAAACCTTTTTCAATTTCTAACTCCAGTGTTTGATCCATTAGAGAAAATAATTTAGAATTTTCTAGAGCCATCCAAGATAAGCTAAGTCAATTAGAATTATCCTCTGCCTCTAGTAAACAAATCCCAGATTCTGTTTCTAAGTCGAACAAGATTAATGACTTAGAAGAAAATTCTTCTTCTTCAGACAATGATCAGGCTTTAAAACAGTTTCAGTCTGAATCTGAGTCAATTCCCAGGATCAATCCGATAACTTGGCAGTCTTCGATAATTCCTGTTCCAAATACCCCTACGGCTCCAGATATTACTGTTGCCAAACCAATTTCTTAATATAGGTTCAATGCCTCATCT
>MEJB01000062.1:112233-127960 GCA_001752375.1 Rhazya stricta
ATATATTCTCTTAAACAAATTACCAACATCTTACCGAACCGTTAAGGTGAGGAATCGACGTTCGATAGAAGATTACCTTCTTCGTTTGGATTCTCCCTAAACAAACTGGTAGTTCATCCACATACTTCCCTATTTCGTTCTATTTTAGTGATGTGAGTTCGAACGTAGTGAGATCTCTAGTTAGTGATGTAGTATAATGAAGTGTTAAGTACATCAGAAGTAAATAGTTAAGTATCTATCCCAGTACCAGACGATACTATGTCCGAACGTTAAGTACTTAATGGGTATCCTTATGTAGAAATCGACTAGAACAATCAGAGCGTCCGACATAGGATAGTGTCCCGAACGTCAGGAAATCCCTTTGTTCCGAAAATTTCACTCAATTACAGAAGGGTATTGGTCTTATGAGGGTGGGTTTAAGGACTACGACGGTACGAGTTCTAACGTACGTATATTGCGTACATTAGACAAATTCGGCGACTTAGTTATCAAGAGGCAAGTGTTGTCGTTACCGAGCGCGCCAGAAAGGTATTGGGTTCATAACATTGTAACACAGTTAGCTCACCGAAAATGGGTATCAGAAAGTCGTTGTAGGCAATTATCGGTCTACAACTATTACCACCAGCTTGTCGATCATGCCTTATGACTTAGTTCCTATCTCTGGATAGGTAGAAATCCTCTAGGTACCGAAGTACAACATCTACCGGCGTCGGATGACCAGGACCTACTCCGTAGTGACTCTTAAGAGTGAAGACTACAGCTTACTGTACTACCTAAGTAATGTTCTTCGAGGGGTTTCTCGAGCAAAAAATACTTGTCTTGAATGCTAGGTCATTTCTTGTAGTAGCTATTCGTGACCTCCTTCGAATCCAGCTACACTTTGACTTTCTTGGGGCGAAAACTACAGGAAGGTGACGCCAACACCTGGGATTTAATTCGTAGAACTTAACTTGAACCAGGTAGATCTTTTCAGGGTTTCATACGTCATTGAAAACTCTGACCCCACGTTTTTGTATGGTATTTAAACTGGAGTAGGCACAGGAGCGCACTCTTAAGGAGTGACATAGAACTAAATATCCTAACACCTACTGCTTTAGCCCAACTGCTTCTCACTTCAGGAAATGGAAAATTGGTCCTCCTTCTTCAAGGAGCTTTCTTCTTGGTTGCTAATATCCTCTTTGTATTGCCACTATCCATACGTCCTGGAGCGACCATTATGGTACGCCTTGCTTTTTGACCACCAAGAACCCTAGTGTAGACACACGAAGAGAAGGGTAGAAAGATAGTTTTGTGAAGGTAAGGAACCTCCAAAGTAGACGGAACGCCGGGCAAAAGGAGTTCTTCTTAAGCGCCCTTCGAAACGGCGTCAATTACACAGAGATGTTTTATTCCTCAACTGCTATTAAGAGGGTACACGCCCTCCTGTGAAACCTTAAATACCTGTCAAGACGTCCATCAGACTCGTCAATAGAGACATTCATCAAGTAGTCCCTCTAGTTGTCCCTCTTCTACAAGGGATCGACGAAACGCGACGACGAAGAAAAACAAGAAGCTGAAAGACGAACACGGTAAGTATCCTTGTAACTCTTTTCAAATGACGATTTTGGGATCACTACTTAGGGTATAAATTTCCCAAAACCAGATTTTGTATGCCTTTCATTTTGAGCCTAATTCTTTGTTGAGATACGTAGGAGAGGACAGGTATAGTCGAAGGAGTTTAATACCTTAGATAGTTTCAAGGATACTATTGGAAAAAACCATGAAATAGGTCGTCGGGGAACACCGATGAAGGATATGAATTTATAATTTTTTAAAATTTACTTTTCTCATCCTTTACAAATTTTAATAGCATAAAAATGCAGAAGTTTTAGAAAAGTATGTAGGAAAGGTAAACCCATTTGAGATGGGTCGAAAGGAACCATTATTTAAGGTATGGAACCTATTAGATATGTTGGTTACAAAATATCTTAATTATTGGTGCTATGTATCACCAAATATATAAAACCCTTTCCAATTGTAGCAATCTCTTCTACTTTTCAGAAATGGTATTTGAAATTATCATACATTACAATAATTACTAATATATATGTTCTATAATTTTTTATTACTAATCTTCTAAACCCTCAGTAACATATGGTTAGTGGCAAAATAGCGTTCGTTTTTAATCGTTTAAATAAAATAAGAATTAATAATCCAATCCCTACAGCGTGTTACACACTGACAACCATAGCTCTAACATCAATTTTATATATATTTAGATATAGATAAATATTAAATAGACATATACCTTTATACCTGTTGGTTACTCTTAAAAAAAACTATTGAAACAAGGAAATAGGATAATTTTTTGATAGCGATGTATTTGAATAAATTAAATGCTATACTTCCAGTGATATTTCTTCCAAATTGAATTTATATTAAATATAAAATTAATTAATTTAATTGTAATTGTTAGAAGATTTATTTATGTGTTATAAATATAGATATGATACTTACACATAGATGTTGATATTTTTTGCTGCGTGGAGTTATATTAATAAATAGGTAATAGAGAAAGTTTATCTGAGAAATTTTTAAAAACAACTGAGCCCATTGTTATTTTATTGCAATCGTAACCGTTACGGTGGTTTAAGAAAGTGTACACATATGCTAATTCATCCATCTCACACGTTTTTTAACAGTATAACCTCAAGATTCCTATTGACTTTTACTTTATTTTCTTATTAAAATATTTATTAGTGGTCCATTGTGCGACTCATTTGAAGGGTTGTACAGATTTGACTTCTTATTCATGTATTCAAGCTGGATTCAATATTTTCATGCTTGAGCTTGAATTCGAGTTTTAATCCTACATTTGAATCTGTAATCGAGTATTCGAGCTCAAAGTGTTCGGTTTGAAAGCTTATGAGCATGCATTATATAGATTTATTGTTTAATTAATTAAATAATATGTATTATATTATATTATATATTTATAATTGTTTTGGGGGAATATTAAACTTGAGGTCCATTACAACTCCGAGATCTTTATATCGAACTCGTGATGGAACCAAAGTTACGAGAATTTCTTTTAATGCTAAAATCTTATTTTATTTTTTTAAAATCGGTAGTTATTCTGATGTTAAAATATTTAATAAAAATGAAGCATAATTAAGAAATGATAGAAAGAAATAAACATGTAAATGTGAAATAGAAAATGGATAGTAAATATTTATCCTATGAAAATGAATAATAAAATTTTGTAAAATTTTGAGAATGCATATAAATAAATTTTGAGGAAATAGTTCATAAAATTTCATTTATGAACTTTAACCTTGGGTTGAAAAAATTCTCTTGAGAAAGTTAAAGGGTTGAAGAAATTATTAAAAATTTAAAAGAAGTGGAAAATTCTTCAGTAATGAAGTTAAATTCTATTAAGGAAACTTTGAGGACGTTTGTAAGTAAATTCAGGAGGAAAATATAAAAACGAAACAATATCGAACTACGAAATATTTAAAAAGAAAAAACCGTTCATATATACATATATTTTAAGATTTTGTGAATGAGTAACATGTAAAAATTGTCTCACAATTATTAATTGAGATTTAAAGTTAAAATGAATCGATATATAATTAAATTTTATCAAGATTTTGAATCTTTTAGTATATTTGATTAATATTTCTTAAGATTATGGTTGCTCTATTTTAATTAATTTTCCTTACTTAGGTGATCCATCAAATTTTAGCCCAAATTTGATAAGCAGCTTGTCCGAGGATTCAAATTTCTTTCATAATTTTATAATAATAAGTCTGTTTGATAATTCAATTCGATGCCTAAAGCTGAAACAATTACTATTAAGACGATTTGATGACGAAATTTGAGATAGCTTACTGTTTAAATGTTTGCTAAATCTTTTTATAAATTTTGAAGGAAAAGAACTTGATTTTACATTTATTGCTTAATATTTTAAAGGATAAATTTTTAAATCTTTATTAAATCTATATTACAAGTTATTTCGACGTATACAACGTTATGCATTTTGCTCTAGCTAAATTATGTGACGAGATTGTTGCCCTTGTAAGGAATTTCTGATGGGGAAAAGACGAAAGGGGCTAGATGTTTGAATTGGAAGAAATCCCATGATCTTTGTTTACCAAAGGAGATGGGGCTATGGGATTTCATAATATTGAATGGTTCAATTTAGCATTACTTGCGAAACAAGGGTGGAGATTGCTAAAACACCCTAAATGGCTAGGGGGAAGAGTCCTTGAGGCAAAATCCTCATCATCTTTTGTTTGGAAAAGTATCATTGAAGGGAGGATCCGCTAATGTTTTTCTTTCTTAGGATTTGATATCTTTGAGTACCTCTTAAAAAYGCTGTTATAAATTTAATTTAAGTAATAATATTTTAACTCATCATATCAATAAATATGTCTACATGCAGGGGTTACTTAACTTTGTATTTATTAGATAAAATCAATCCTATATTCTTTCCTCTAATTTTGCAAATAATTACGTATCTTCTAAATACTTGTAAAGTTATTGAGTTTAATAAAATGATAATTAAACATAAATAAGATTCGACTTTCAAATTCGGATATTAGAAAACGCTTGAATCTTTCTATTCGTAGACTTAGATTTGGTGTGATTCCATCATCTTCCCCTTGGTATTACATCACATTGCATTATCTTATTACTAAGTTTTCACTTTATGAAACTTTTTTCTTTCTTTTTTTTAATATACATTATTGAATCTCCATTAATATACCAACTTATATATTATTACATGACTTGAAATTTTGATTTTAATTCTCGTCTTCAAATCTTCTAATATATCCCATCGTTTATTGATTTTTTTAACATATTTCTTAATTGACGTGCGTTTAGTTATCTTACTCGTCCCAACACTCACATTTTGAAAATTTCGATTATAAAATTTAATTTCGGAACAAAAATTGTATTTTTTACCAAAATAAATCATTCAAAATTAAAACAAAGTGGATATTTCTTCAATAATTACCAATATGTATATGTGAAAAGGAATCATGAAACTTTGAGAATTTTATATATAAATCCGAGAACAATAGATAATAAATTATTTAAAAAATAGAAGAAGAGCCCTTCATATTTTTAATAAAAACTCGAATTTCGTGATAAAAGATAGGGATTAAATGTTAAAGTATAATTAAAAATAATTCAATATAGATTCCATAATTTTAGGGATGCTTATAGGATAGGATGAGGATGAAGAAGATATTGCTCCTTAGCCGAATACCTGCTTCAAGATTGAAATATTGTGTTTATGATCAAAGAAATTCCTACTAGGGTTTTGGAAAGCTAAACTTTCTTCCTTCCCATGACGGCACCAGCAGTCCCTGGTAAGCTAGTTACAGAGATATTACTTAAGGCTACCTGCAGAAGTTGTCGTCAACTTCCAAAGCGTCTGCCGGAGATGGAGGATATTATCATCAACCCCTTATTTTGCAGAGACACATTACATGCGGCAAAGCATTCCACCAGCTATTCTTCTTGAGGAGAATACATGCTGGCGCCGAATGGAACTACTTATGATGGTTTCGTTATCTTTGGAGGTCCTTATGCTCCTGCAAAAGAGACCGATTTCGTCATGTACATTCCTGTAAATCAAGATACTGTGAGAATTCGCACTCGCGGACATGAAAATTTATGGTATGTTTTTGCACCCATTCATCAAAAGTTACTGCATACTTTGTGGACTTTTCCAACGAGGGACACAAGTTCAGTTTAAGATGCTTAAATTAGGGTCACAACCGCAGTGGAAAGAGATCGAAGCTGGTTCCTCATTATCACATTCACCTAAGCTTCCTCCGGTGTACATGGATGGTGTTCTTTAAACGATCATCGATCGTTTGCACAAAAATGATCCGCCTTCTTGTAAAGAAACTATCATGGCATTCGACACAAGAAGTGAAGAATTCTCGGTGATGCCTCATCCAGGGCCAATAGCCTGTAGCCTTCAATATCATGACGACATGAATCTCGTAAAGATGGATAGATTTCTATCCTTTGACCAATATTCCTCTACTCACCATTCAACCACCATTATCAATATCTGTATATTAGCAGATGATGCCGAAAGACTTCGGGTAAAAAGCCACTCAATTAACACAGAGTTCATATACCCGATGGTTGGGATGATGCAAGCAATTCGAGCAATTACACTTGTAAATGGAGAATTATTGCTTCAAAGGGGCTACGGCAATCTTGAGCGGGGCAGCATCAGGGAAATTGGGAGGTATGATGGRAGTAATAGGAGGGCATTTTTTTCCTCGAATAGCCTTGTTTCTCTGAGGAACTGCAAGCCCGTGATCGAGATGGATTCCTCGTTTATCCTCTCCCAAAAAGGAGTTTTTGGAAGAGATAGAGTTCCACATTTAAAAAGACAAAAAGAAATACAGGTCAATTTATAAAATTAAGGTTGTATTAATTAATTTTTTTTCATTTTACCCCTAAATCGATTAGTCTTTAAAATTAACTTCTAATTAGTAAAATCTTTTCGACTTAGTGAAGAAACCGAGAAGGGAAGAGGGGTAATACATATTATTATTAATTAATGATGGGAAGATATTTGTTTGGTTGTTTTGGGACGTGGTCAATGATTTGAACCAAATATTGTCCTTTTGAAAAATATTAAAGGAAGTATTAATTGAATTTTTTTTACTTTATTCCTAAATTGATTAGTCTTTAAAACTAATTAATATTTCAAGGACTTAACGAAGAAAGCTAGAAAGGAAAGACACTCAACCCCAACTACTTTGATTGGTGCATACTTAGTCGAATTAGCTTGATGATTAAACAAATCCCTCTTAGGTTTGCTCTTTCATTAAAGGATAACTTGCTAGCTAAGGAGAGAACATAACTCGTCGATATATAGAACATATTTGTACTTAGGTCTAATTCCATAAATTCAAAATTGAATTTGAATTCAAGTTTTAATCATGACTTCAAATTTATAGTTGAGTACTCGAGTTCAAAGTGTTCTGCTCAAAAGCTTACGAGCATGTATGATATAGTTTTATGCTTAACTAATTAAATTGTTATGTATTTTATATATTTGTCACTGCAGACCACAATTTCAATATTACCTTTTCTTTTATTTAGAATTTATTAGCATTTAACGTAGGAAGTAAATACCAAACGTTAGGAACTTCTTAAAATGCAAAAAGATTCCAAAAAGGCAAATACCAAAACAAGGTTGGAAACTTCTCAAAGATTCCATAATTTGAAGGATGCTGATATGATATGATGAGGATGAAGAGATTGTTTGTTATCCGGATTCTTGAGTCAAGATTGAGATAGGGCTGAATTCTAACTTTCCATATGTTCTTTAATATCAAAATCCCATTAAATAGGGTGTTTAGGATCAAAAGAAATCCCTAATACATTCATCATTAGGGTCTTAGCAGGCTAAACTTTCTCCGTTCCCGTGATGGCACCAGCAGAACCTCGAAGAAGAAAACGAAGAAGAAGCGGAAATGGAACATCTCTCGCTGTTGAGCTCCCTGATGAACTACTTACAGATATACTGCTCAGACTACCTGCAGAAATTGTCCATAAATTCCAAAGTGTCTGCCGCTCATGGAGAGAATTATCATCAACTCCTTATTTTGTAGAGACACATTACATGCGGCAAGGTTTCCCCGCGATTCTTCTCGAGGAGAATACAGGCTGCAAGGCAGACCTAACCTCCAGTGGAATGGAAGTGCTTTTGATAGAAGGATGGGAAGAAGAAGCAACAGCTGCGATCCCAAGAACCACCAGATTACGTCCCGCATGTATACCAGCCGAATCTTGGCATACCTATCATGTATGTTTCTCCTATAATGGTTTGGTTCTCTTTCGAGGGACTTCTCCTCCTGTAAAAGAGAAAGGGCTTCACTCTTCCTTAACCGATTTCGTCATCTACAACCCTGTAAATCAAGATACAGTGAGAATTCTCACACGAGGACACGGATTGGGAGGTCAAATTTATGGTATGTTTTTGCACCCAGTCCTCAAAAGTTACTGCATACTTTGGGGACTTTTTCAAGATGCACAAGTTCAATTCAAGATGCTTCGTTTAGGGTCACAAACCCAGTGGAAAGAGATCGAAGCTGGTTCCTCAGCTTCACATCGACCTAAGCTTCCTCCAGTGCTTATGGATGATGTTCTTTACTGGATCGTCGGTTCTGGTCATACAAAACGACGTCCTTACATCCGTCAAGCTTCTTGTAATGAATTCATCATGGCATTCGACATCAGAAGGGAAGAATTCTCGGTGATGCCTCATCCAGGACCAATAGGCTGCGGCCTTATGCGACATGAAGCTATGGATCTCTTAAAGATGGATAGGTTTGTATCCTTCATTCAATATTCSCGTACTAGACATTCAACCACCATTATCAATATTTGGATATTAACCGATGTTGCTTCAAGACTTTGGGTAAAAAGCCACTCGATTAAAACAGAACTAGACTACTTGGGTTACGGAATGACGCGAGCCATTGCTGTTGTGAACGGAGAACTACTGATTCAGAGGGCTTACAAGAAATTATATGCCTGCAATCTTGAGCAGGGCAGTATCAGGAAATTTGGGAGGGAGTATACAGGTTGTGGGAGGGCATTAACTCACTTTAAAAGCCTTGTTTCTCTAAGGGACTGCAAGCCTGTGATCAGGATGCAGCCTGCGAGACTAACAAGATCATCTAAAGATGTATTCTAAGTTCAATTTCTTCTTAGGCTCTTAGGTTTCACCCTGTTGATCTCTTATGGTGGTGTACCATAACATACTATGGCATACTATGACCCTAAAACCTTGCTTATCTATCAATTGAAGATTTGTCCCAACGTTAGATCATTAAAAGCTTTGAGTTAGCATTTTATTTCTTTAATTTGTTATCTATTCTGGTAACTTGAAACCCTCGGCCGGCATAGGTTGAGGAAAGGTAGGCYTGTCAATCAGGTTAAGAGGCTTGACTAGGTTTACCCTAGCCGCAAAAAAAATTTCATGGATGAAGTCAAGTGACTCAATTTAATTTTTTTTCTAAAGTTATTAATGTTATTTTGTCACGAATCTAACATATTTATTTGCAATCGAGTTGAGCTAAAGATAGCTCAACTTACAAAAAATTCATTTCGGACTCATATTTTAGGCCTGAACTCGAGCCGATCTGAACTCATTGACAAACCTAAGAAAAGGCATCAAAATGTTAAGAATAGACATGAATTAGAGACTCCATTTAGGATGTTTATTACACTGATTGATATCTTAAGTGATGCAAGAAATATCACACTATCTTGCTTTGTCACCAAAATCATCATCCAACTGCTTTATGATTAATTAAACAAATCCTTCTTAGGTTTGCTCTTCCATTAAAGGATTAGCTAGCTAAGGAGATGAACAGATCCTCTTATATAACTCAGTTAAAGGATTGTCCACGACTTGAGTCCTTATCGAATAGATTTATACTCAAGTTCAAATTCGATATTTTCAAGCTTGAATTTGAATTTAAATTTTAATCTTAGATTCGAATTTATATATAGTTGAATGCAATATAGATGTTATTTTCAATATTTGCTGTATAGATGCACTGACCTCCATGATTCAGATCACTGTTGCTTGTTATGCTTCCCAAGAACCATATCAGCTAGGCTTTTTATTTTTTAATAAAATAATTTTCAGTTTTCATAGGTATAATTACTCTTCCGTATGGTTCTCACTTGTTTAATGTTCGTGATGTAATACTTGTCTCATTGTCCAACACCAGCATGGAAGAAAGCATTTGCTTGATCATTTTGGAAGCTCTTGTTCATTAAGGCTTAAATTCATAGAATCACACARCTCATTTCGTGATACTTTGGGTCATTTTTGTTATGATGTGATGGTTGAATCTTGTTATGACTCTTTAATGYAGTTACCAGCAATAAAATCCATACTTTCTGTTTCGGTCATTAAATTTTTTCTCTTTGGCTGCAGAGGAAAAGATGGTTATGAATGAAAATGAAGAGGTAGTAGGGAAATTTCGTAAGAAACTAGTCATTGACCACTGTAACATAAGAGAAAGCAGCTTCCACAGTAACATAAAATACTTGATGGCTGTTTCTGTTGATGATAAAAAAAGAGGGTGCAAGGGTTAAGCACAAGCACGAGGGTCCCTATAATCAGAGATAACCTGCTGAAGACAGAATAGAGCAACTCTGTTGTTTCCAGTGCGTGCTTCAGCTCTGCTATAGTTTATGAGAACACAATTGTCTATTAGTCGACTAGGGTCCAGATTTTGGTTTTCTATGTTTTGTTGGGGTTATAGGCTAATTAGTGTATGAAGGATGAGTAAATTATCAACATATTTGTCCTTTTTATGACGAATAAGACCTACTTAGGGTGCGTTTGAGATTATTCTTTCAAATCCAAAAAGTTACTTTTGCAGCCAAAAGTAATTTTTAAATAGTAAATCTCAGTTGTTATGGAGAAAATCGTCTTGAATGTTTGGTAAACTTTAATTGTTGTACGGCAAAACTCTTTTTGTTGCTTTGACATAAAGTTAGAAAATGCAGCTTTTCTAAACAAAATTGCATTTTCACTTTACTAGCCTTTTGATCAAATTCTTTGCTGGTTTAATGTTTCTTTGTCATTGTTAATGAAAGGACAAATTGACGCGGAGGGGAGACGTTCACTGGCAAGAATTTAGTTCATTCCTATTTCTATCAGGGATTAAAATGCATGCTCAAATCGTTGCACCAGTGGTCTAGTGGTAGAATAGTACCCTGCCACGGTACAGACCCGGGTTCGATTCCCGGCTGGTGCATTTCATTTTTATCCTTAATCAGAAGTCCTCAAAGATACCGATAACACAAAACACAAAGGATTATTGCAGTCTCGCAGAAGGTATCAGCCGGCGCTGCAAGCTACCAGTTTTGATGTACTTCTCCATAGGTTAACTGAAAATCTCTAACCAAGAGGAGTAAATTCCTAGCTCCATCTGACTGAACTGCACCATCAACCATTACGATTTCTTTGGCAGTATTCACAATCAACATTTAGCTTCTGTTGTATTCTTTATGTTCATTTTAACTACTGAATCTAGGTAAACTATAGAGCAAGCAATAAAGAGAATAGTAAATATACTTCATGCAAACGAAGGAACTCTCATTCGACCGACAAACAAACTAATCCTACTCTAGTTAAAAAAATTGAACTTGTGGAAAAACATGGAAAATCAGAAAAGGAGATAGCAAAAGGGCAAGTGGCACCTAAAGAACCTTGAATAAAACACAGCTATAAATCATTGGTGAATGCTTTTGATGGAGAAGGCAACACAGAGAAAGGGAAAAGAGAGATTATTGAACTTGGAGATGCAACTAATGGAAAACTAAAAGTTTAAACACTCATAGCGCACACAAGTAACAAGATGACCATTTTTAACCTCCAAAATAGGAGAAGAGCTTGATTTCTCTTAGTATACTAAAGATACTATACAGCATTTGCATATAAAACAGCTACCGAACAACAAAACTAGTTGCTGGAAATAGAGCTTACTAGTTGCTGGAAATAGAGCTTTGAGAAGGATCACTAACATTAATCTCCTTACTATACCTTTTGATACCAGAAACCGTATCTGATCTCTCTAAAATATGCATCTAACAATAGCTTTACCTATTTGACCATGAAATAATCAACCAAATTATCTAATGGCAACTTGACTATCAGTTTTCCTCATCCATAAACCTCCCTTCTTTTACAATTGCTTTGCAGAAACTGAGTGTGTAGGTACTGTGAAAGGAAATAGTTCATTGTTGATGCCTAATATCACAGGTTTAGAGCATATCTCCAACCTTTATAAGGATAATTCCTTCCTGCCTCCTACTCTAATCTTGCTATGCAGACTTGAACCCTCTGGAAGGGCCAACGGTGCATTTTGACATGAACAATTATCAACAGTAAATAGTTCCCACTCTTTTTTTACCACATTTATCAAATGCAGATGATAGTCTTCGGCTGTCCTTGTCAGGATATCTCCCATCTGGTCTAACAAATACAGCTCCGGTGCATGATTCTCCTGCAACTCGAGCAGCACCATGGTACTGGAATAGGCCCAAACTGAAATCATCAGCAAMATCCACAATGCTCCAGAACTCAATTGAAACCACTCCATTATCCAAGACACTRAAGGAAAATGYCCCTGGAACTTTTCCTCTTTTAACCCAATATTTTTGCATTCGCCAGACCAATTTACCGTCAAGGGTCTTAACTTGAAAAACTGGCTCATACCAGAATGATCCTCTAGCCTTTCCTCTGTAATATAACTAGTATTGGCAAGGAAATTGATCACAGGCTGGGTTCTGGCCTGCTACAACTCTGCACCTCCAGTCCAGATTCCCTAACCAACCCACAAAAAGATCCTGAGCAGTTTCGTGGCTTAAATTATCCCCTCGAAATCTTGCCATTGGAGGCATATATGGTTTGTCAGGGATCTTGGCATCCAACCCTAGGCAGCTATTCTTCTGCAATACGCAAAGAGAAWACTCTTCCAGTTTTGGACTCTCATATGATGCAATACATTTATAATTGCCAACCTGATCCACAGGACTTCACTGGTTCAAGCACTGAAGAGCTTTCCTGCAGTTAGGGTCCAATGAGCAGTTCAATATTTGAAGAACACATTTCTTTATCATGCAGTTCAAGGTGGAGAAACCTTTCGTTCTCAAGTTCTTCACTACTGAGACTGGCCTTATATAAGCATTGATTATTATCAACAAAGAGAACCTGATATCATCTGAATATGTCTGTCTCATGACTCAGAAACAGTTCTGACCACTTCCTCTGATTCACTTTTATGTTTTTGGTTGAGATATTGCCATTAATTTAATGAATATGTTACCTTTGGATACCATTGTTACAAGTGATCCTCCAAGCTTGTTCACTAAAGCTGGAGAGGACTCAAAGCATATGATGTTTGGCACAACTTCACTGTTTTCTTTAACCCAATCAACAGATTCCTGATTTGTGACGGTAACAATTAACAAAATATCTTCAGGTTTTAGTTCACAACTAAGATTATCTGCTTTATATTCTGATTGGTGGAGTTCGTCGGTGAATACTAGCATTTCAAATGCTTCATCAACCCATGTAAATGTGGAAGGTAGAGAAAAGGTTACTAAACCAATCAACTGAAGACGGCACAACATAAGCAAAAACAAGTATCTATTCTGTGAAGAATAACTAAAATTAATAACAACATACAACATGGGAAACAATAACAAAGAAGAAGGTCAATACAGTAAATACACTCCCACTAAGGCAGCAGTCATACAGAAGACAAGGGAACACCACATTTATATGACCTTCCAATCATAATGGGGCAAATTTACTGCTTCTGCCTTGAAATGCAGAAAACATTTAAGTAGAAGTAGTGTAAAGAGTCGAGGATATCCCATTATTCTCACAGATAAGCAACAAAATTGAAAGGACTCAAGGAGGGGATAAAATAGAAGGGAACTCAATTACTTGTATGAAAAGCGCCTGACTAGTAAATTTATTATTTTTCTTGAGCAAGAGAAATTTGCTAACTTATGGAAATCAAAACAATTAATAGAGAAGGAAAAGGGAATACCTTATACGCACGAATACACTACCAGTAAGAATGATAAAGAGTACTTGTACTATATAACTAATAATTTGTTTTGATACATCCCAATTGCACTCATTCCTAGTTAATGAAGAAAAATGATAAATTYCACATTTCTATAACCAACTGCTAAGATCTAAACCGTGACCATTATTCCATATTTTTCAGCAAATGAATTAGCAGTGCAGAACCACCCAATTGCTAAGACCCTCAGAGCAAAATTTACTAACACTAGAAAGAAGAACAACAAGATTTTGCAGCATTMTTCCTGRAATCACAATACGAGAGTTCACCCTGTTGCTTAAATGAAATTGTGAAAGCATTAAACCAATTCAAGCTGAAATCACATCCCTGTGCAACTCCAGATAAGGTAAAATCACTTTTAAAAAGAAAATGAAAATCAGCCTCCAAATGCTTTATACTATTATTTCATTCCAGCTTGAAATTTTATTAAAAATCAAAACTTGGTTCAGTTGCAAAATGATTAATTTCCAAACCATACTTCCAATTCCAAATTCCACTTAGCTTAACACTTGGCAGGCAAGTGAAACATAAGACATAACCATAGAATTTTCAACGTCCAAGTAAGGAATGTACTGACAGTGTAAACCACGAGGCGTGGACTTAAGAGGGCTGATGCTGCTACCTTCTCCAACGAGAGCCACAACTCTCACCGTTGTACCACTCGACTCCGTCGACGGCGTCATAGCTCCACCGGCTTCTTCTTTCTTCTTTAGTAATCTACACCTTTTCATGTCCGAACACATGTGGTAGCGGTTGTTAACGCTTGGCCCCGTAGAAATGGACAGAGAAACGAAATTTGAAGTGATTATTAAATAAGCGCCAAACTTTTGCGCCAAACAATGCTAGAAATCCCTGTTCCCCCTTTCCTTGTTTTTTATCTTCTTTAAATAAAGGGAACTATTATTAAATATTGAATATTTTTGATTCATCTAAACTTATATATCTCAACCAATTCAGCATTTCCCTTTTATTATTAACCTCGAATCAATCACAACCAACGTCATCATCCACTATTACGATAACTCAGATCATAAACAAATTAAAAAAAAAAATCCTATTAAATAGTGTGGTTTAGATTTTTCTTATTTTGATAAAAAGAACTATTTACTGTTACAAAAATAAGTTCGAGAAGTTTTGTATGAAATACCCCAATAAATGAAAACAAAATAATCAAATAATTTCAAAATCACTAATATAGAATCATATTAATTGATTTATGACGTAGTTACAAGAAGCCGAGATTATACGCTTATAGAAAAATGAATGAATTAAACCTAAATTAAAAGTTTAAAAACGCAAAATCTTCTTCTCTATCAGGTCTTCCGTCGAAACCAACAACCATAGTTATGCATATGAGTGGTCATAAAGCGTTAAAGGCATTAAAGTCCCTCAGGCAACAATGGTCTTCTTGACAACCATTTGTAACCGGTAATCGACTTCTGCAAGCATTGTGTGTTTGGTAAGCACACACGGTCAGTTTCCCTAAAGAGGTTCATGAGAACCCAAAGGTACATTAGAATTATAGTCATTCAATCTGGTTTTTCTAGAGCTTCGAAAGGGAGAAATGTCGTTAGATGTGACCATTTATAAAGATTATGCGCCAAACTTGGGCTGTATTTCTTGAAGCACAAGAGTGACGTTTTCCATTTCAAGATGGAAAAGGTTTGATGAGAACAAACAGGCAAAGAGTGAAACGTTTGAGAACTGATAAGGCTGAGTTGGTTGAATGATTTAACGCATCGCAACAAGAAGGTATATCGGCAACCATAATCATGCTTAGTACACCACAACAAAATGTTTTGCAGATAAGGGATGATATAGAGCCATATTGAGATAGTGTTCGTACATGCTTTCCTCATTTAACCTAGAATGGAATTTTGGGTCCAAAGTCGACAACTATAGCATGCTATTTGATCAACGCTCCCCAAACATAGCACTTAATGGGAGAATTCCCAGGAGCAATTGGTAGGTAACCATGTTGACATATTCCTAATTAGAATATTTGTAAGTTGTCCCTGGCTATCCCATGTAAATAGGAAAATTAGAACCTCATTCTAAAAAGTGCATTTTCTTAGCTTATG
>MEJB01000062.1:128649-147139 GCA_001752375.1 Rhazya stricta
ACAAAATTTGTCAAATTGATTCTCATATATTGTGATATTTTAATATATTATAAATTTGTTCAAAAAAGGAAAATTTGGAATTGTACGAAATATCGGTGCATGTTGCAATGTTTATAAGAACCAAATATATATCTACGCTAGCAAGAGATATTCTAGTATATACTCTCYATAACACAACTTCTATTATATTACACAGAGCACGATATGTATATAATGTAACACCTCCGACAACTCTTCTCATATCTATCTTTGGAGTTAATATATATTAATGCAAAAGATGATGTGCACTAGAAAATATAATCAGAGATCCGAAGCCATCTACACTCATTTGACTTCCATATGATAAAAATTTTAAATACACAGACATATATATCATTTACTTTTTAAATAATTTTAGTCATGATCACTAACAAAAATTCATAATAAGTCTATTTGTACGATAAGGTGTTATTAAAGATAAAATAAAATGTAATTTTAATGTATTAATAGTATATATTTGTATTAAATATAACTAACTTGCTAAAATATTCTTCTACGTACATAATTATAGCATCATTAGTAAATTCAAACATGTTCTTGATGCTTTTTATACTATAAATAACTAGTTGTGCTGGCCATAATAGGTAAGCTAGATTGCGCATCTTTTTAGTATATTTTTCTACTACACTAATCAGGATTTGAATATTCTTTTGAAACCCTTCATCAACTTCATTCTTCAATTCAACCCTAAACCCTAGAGAGAGAAAGCGATGTTAAGAACACTTATAGGTTTCTCTCCCTATTTCGAATGGGAACAAACCTCCGACCGGTTTAAAAAATTATTCTTATAATTCTTTTTTAGGGCCACGTATGAATTTTCCTTTCTTAGGAAGATCATTTTTTACAATTTTTTTTTTTTTTTAGCATGAGATTCATTCAACGTCTCTTTTCCTACTAAAAGATAAAGAAAGCAATACAATTCCATCTAAACGTCTAAAAAGCTTCACAAATTGTATTACTAGGTGGAGAGGGAAGTGAAAATTCAAGGCTGATTTCCGGCAGTGGTGCCAACGGTTCCTGCAACATTATCACTCAGACGCGCGCTGCTGAAATTAAATGCCATCACTCGGATGCATACTACTAAAATTAAATGGCATCAACTCCGTTTTAATTTATATGCCGTAATGAAATTGTGCGCGAAAAGTAAGAAATTTTTGAAATYTATATAACATTAGATGGGAACGACTAAACTAAGTCTATTTAATTTTATTAACAAATTAATTATATCTCTCCTAACCACTAATTCTCTCTCTCTCTCTCTTTTCTTTTGATTGGATGAGTCTTTTCTTTTTATTACAATGTGCATTTCTTTTGCATCACACCTTCTAGTGTTATTTTATAAATGGTGTCAACTAATATTTTGAATATATATAATTAAAGATTGAAGGAAAATAAAAAATATATTCCATCGTTGGACTGATATAATGTAATCAAAATTATTACAAATTTTAATTTCTTGTGTTATTGTGTTATTCCTTATAATTATTTATAAAATTATCTTTTGTTGATTTTCGATCATCTTAGAGCACTAATACAACATTTTCTACACACTTGAAGATGGTATGATTACTACCTATTAATTGTTTCACTTTTTTATTTATTTTTATTATACATAATTCGTTTACTTATAATGAGATTATACGTACATACATCAACAAAATTTGAAGAAACGAACAASTTATGTGATGCCCGTTATATGTGTTAATGTTAATTTTATTTCATCAAAGTTAACAAACTTCAAAATTCATTTAAAAGAGATAATTGATCAATAGTAATATATGGTACCATTACTTTTTTATAATTGTAAGTTATACGTTCTTCATGTAAAATATTGTATCTATTTAAAAATATTGTGAATTTTAATTTTAGCAAAATACGAAATATAATTTTAAGTAAACATTGTTTTTAGTTACTTTTCAAATTTTAAATTGAATTAAATAAGTTAAATAAGGTTATTATTGATCATTTTGTATTGGATAAGGGAAAAAAATTGTCCAAAAGTTTCATTAGATTGTGATATTTTAATATAGTGTAAATTAGATAAAATCTAAAGTTTGACTTTTATTTTTACTACAACATTAATAAATGATAAATGAAGAAAAATAATTAAATACTCTATTAATTTTGTAATGCGATAATTATTTTATTAATAAAAAAATTTCAAATGAGACATAAATCAAAATGGAGATAGCAGGGAAAGAACGAGGAGGTGAGAGAGAGAGAGGGAGAGAGTCAATGAGGAGATACAATTTGTTCTTGAAATTAAGATAAGACTTATTTAGTCATTTTAATTTAATACTTAATTTTAAGAATTTCTTAAACTATGTGCAAGTCTTCAATATGATAAGTAAAAATTAAAAAAAAAATACTAGTAATTTTTCAATGGCCTTTTCCTGTAATTATCATGTAACACATTTTCATAAATTTTCCTCTTATTTTCTCATTGATTCACGTTAAAGTTGAATCAAAAGTTCCCCTAATAAATTATTAGACCCAAATTCATTGATACCTAATTGAGCATCAAAAATCTTAATTGTGAAGTAATAGAGTTGATTCATTTCTTGGGTGATGCATACTAATAAAGTTGTCAGTGGCCTATCTCCTTTAAAGACTCATTCATAGTGTTACTAAAAGATATATAAAAGATATCAATTTTCTTTTATTAGATCATTCGATATTTTTATTTTCAAARATTAATTCGTATTTAACTCAAGTTGAGTTTGTAAATTTTAATTTTTACTCATATATATAAAAAAAATCTGATCTATAACTTTTTAACATGACATAACAAATAAAAATTAAATTTAAAATTTTACTTTAACTTAATAATATGCTTATCAATTACCGCAAGCAGATCGATTTATCAAGATGTAACTAAAAGGCGACAATGACTTATCTCATTGACAAGTTATAATATGTCATAAAACTTTCCTGTGGAATATACTTTATTACTTTGTTGCGTTTAATATTTCAAGTTTGCTGGAACGATAGGGCATGGAGAGTCACTTGTTAAAAGTGATACTGACACTGTTTACTGGCTCGGGTGGCTTAGATCATTAAAGATGTATATGATGGAGACTATTTTGCAACTTTAATACTTGTGTGCACAGCAAACACAGGGTAAGGAACTCCTTGACTGTCCCCAATAAGGAAGCTTCAGTTTACCTCATCTGTGGAATGCAGCAGCAGATGTTGTCCTCGCTTGTTCTAAAGAATGCTCATGCCTGCAAAGTTGTTATTGGAAACAGACATTAGCTTCAGAGATATTAATACAATACCATACTGTAAAAGTTTTTTAGTTAGGCCAATATACTCGGTGCATCACTCTGTGCTGTGGCACTTCTACTWGATCTTTTTCTTTTCATCTTCAAATAGTTGCTCTTGAGGATTCTTCATAATATATCTTTGTGTGGTCACCATGAGCAAGGATACTTTATTCAAGTGCTACTCTTCCACTTTTATCTTGTGATCCTAAAAATTTCCTCGGAAATTCTGACAATCAGCTTCCTCACTATGTAGATTTAATCATTCTCTGTGTTTAACTTTCTAAAAATAGCAGTTCCTGCATCTCTATCTCTCCCAGTGGCTAAAAGATGACTTGTTTTTTCTGCTGCCTAACTTGCTGAGAGGTAATTTGTGTTCTATTGGCTTCAGATCCCTGTTTTTGCCATACTGATCCTTGGCTCTGTTATTGCTTAATAATGAAAACTAAGAACAAAAATTTCATGATTAGTGACAACTGGTAGATAAGCTACTTGGTTGAGTCAAAGCTTTATCTATGTATCGTACCAACAAACTCGAAAAGGAACTAATGACACTATGGGAGCAGTCAGAATTTGACAGTGGTCAGTGAACATGCTCAACGATCTCCATGTGGCTAACGATTTTGCAGAGCTCATGATTTACACCATTGTCAATGTCCTAGAGTAAGAAGAGCAGAAATTTCAGCTTACGATAATAAGAGAACTTGATAATTTTCTCTCTCACACACCTCCACTAGGATACCTGTAAAATCATTCTACTTCTCCATCTTTCTTAAACTGCTCGTTCTTAGTTATCGTTCAGTAGGGCAGAAAAACATCTACAAGCACCTTGAATTTCAGGCGTTTGGATAACATAGGCCTACAGAATATGAACGGGGGAGTTTCCTTTAATCATGCTAGCTCCATAAAATCTCATCATGGGCATTAGCATGACAACCAATTTTCAGAACAGTACAAAATAATGCCAAGTGCTGTAAATTGCGTCATACAACATACAAGAATTCTTCTTCTGTTTTACCTACTAGCTCAAAGATATTCCTTTCATAAGTCTTTACTTTCATTCGTTCAATCTTCATTGATCTATCCTACAAACGGAAGAACTTTTCTGGTGGACTGTTAGTAAAAGCTTTTGGCTTTAGGATGATGATATTTTTTACTTTTCCTATTTACAGTTCCTAACATTTCTTTTTTTTTCTTTCTAAAGACTGCTAATTCTACACCAGGATTATTTTCAAATCTTAGATTTGTCTTTCAACAGTCTACTTATTTGAATGAGCTTGATTTACACACTTGCTGTGCATGGAAGAAGGAAACAATAAACTAGCTAAGCCAAACCAGAAAGCCTGAAAAAATTACAGAAAGTGGTATAAAAGGCTAAAACTATATAAGATCTCTAAAAATCTTGATCAACTCAAAGAAAACAGAACTAAATTAATTGCTTCATGACCGTATAACTAGCTAAATTTGAGTAGATCAAACTAGTCAGAAATCAGTTACCAAACTGAACCTAATCTTTTCCTTTCTGAGATATTATTAATCTGCTCTTATCATCCTCCACATTCCAATAGAAGCTCTTCTGATACATTTTTTCTTTCTGAGTTGTCAATTATGCATTAGCTTTGTCTCATTTTTGGAATGCAATCATTTCTGTGTTTTACGTTTCAGAACTGTTATCCTGTTTCTCTACCCTCTCCCCATAGCTAAAAGATAGCAATCAAAAATTCCTATCTTATTTACTTCAGATCCAATTACCAGTGTGTAAGAGGATTATAATGACTGCTCCTATTTATTCTGTGCAAATCTTTTATGCCAGCCCAACAAATTCGACTATTCTGGAAGAAGGCAGGGAACAATCTTTTCATTTCTGTAGGTTCGTCAGAGCTACGATTCCCTGTTTCCCTTATATAAGTTATTTTCCCTTACATGAGTTCTGAAAATATATGCTATTTGAATCATTCAGAGCAATCTGTATAACCTTTTAACAAACTTACAATGAATAACTAATGACAGAATGAGACCAACTAAAACAGTGTTAACAATAAACAGTGAGCATACCCAACAATTCGCAGGCTGCTAATAACCTTATGAGGTCAGCATCATGCCATTTTTGAACATTCTAGATTCACTGCTATTTTATGAGAATATAGGAACTTAGAGAACTATGACACTGTAATAGTTCATCCTAGTTATGATCACCCTCTATCAAGAGCTCTTTAGTGATCTACTTTTTCTTTTGGGGCTCTCTTTTGAATATGAGCAGAAGTATTCCATGTCCTGGCATAATGATGCTGCTAATGTCTTACTGAATTTGAAGAAACCTTAGTGAATGTGAAGAGGACACTTTCCATTAAGGTTGATTAAGATTCCATACCATCCTTGATATGGTCTAAGTATACCACTTCCAATTTATCCTATGCCACAACAAGCTCCTGCAAAATATTTACTTTATGCAATATAAATGAATCTATTATATTTTTTTAGCTTTTGCACAGTCTTGTCATTTTTGTTGTATCTACATTAAAACTAACATGAACTGCATGCTGAAGAACTCATTTGTCACCTACTGAAATGTTTTCGGTTATTTAGGAAAAAAGTAGAAACCAGTTACAATCGTCCAACATCTTTTAATTTCTCAGAAGTCTCATGCAGCACTATGTAAATGCTGGTACATGGATTCTTTCAATCCTCCATTGTGGACATCGCATATTCAAGAAATAGCACTTCAAATGCAACCAACCAAATGAATCTGGCACTTTACTTATCGATAGATATCAAAGCACAAACTAAAGATGGACATCAAAGAAAGATATAAAGAAGGCCAGAACTACCTAAGCTCACAAATTTTGATTAACTAATACCTATGTATATCCCCATTCCCCATAAGCAAACTGAAGAGAAGGCGATATAGAGGGCTAAATATTTAACCTCACAAGAAATCTTGATCAATCTCTAAAAGGGTATAGGCAAAGCACACTAAATTGAGAAAACATTCACATAASCAAGCCAAATACAGCTACAGACATAAGCAGTAGGCCAGAACAAAAATTCAATTCACAATTAAACAGTCGAATATCATGGATTTTTTTTTTTTTTTTKBSKTWAAWWAMMAAAACCGGAAAAACAACAAAAAAATCCCCATCTAATCCATCGTACTCCAAAAACAAGAGAACTAACTAKCATTCTCCTGCTGGAGGTGAGAAAAATTCACCTAATTTCACCAATCAATTACTAAGTCCAGCTTCTTTGGGAGTCTTTGCTTTGATAGAGATAGCGTGTAAACCAGACTGAAGCTCATCGGAGAGAAGATCATAGACCATACGGTGCCGTTTCACGAGAGTCTGCCCGTCAAATTTCTGTGACACGATATTCACATTGAAATGAGTCTCGTTTGCGCCGCTTTCTTTGACAGCGACATGGCCCGCGTGCTGGTAAGACACGTCTTCAACTTCGACGATGGCAGCTTCGAGCGATGATTGGAGTCTTGATTTGATTCTACTCGCCCGTGAAAGCAATCCTCTTGACGCCATGAAATGCTTCCAAGTTCTTTCTTGAAATTTCAATGAATAGATAAGACAGACTGCAGACTTCGAAGTTTTCTAAYATATACATTTTAGGGGACAAATGGGAAAAGAAAACTTTATTTTTAACCCTCGAATTTAAGAATGGTGACAATTTGACCCGTTCATGTTCTTTTTATATTTTATTTTGTAATTATCGTGTTTTTTTTTCTGATCAAGTATTGTATTGTTTTAAAATACATGTGGTAATATACTTGCAATACTCTAATAGTGGTAAATAGGTTTGCTTTTTTAATTCATTGACACAAGTTTGTTAGGTTGGGATTAACATGTGATGGTAAATTGTATAGGAATTAACTAGACAAATTGCTCCACAATGCCCATGCACCACCACCCATAGAATCAAGAAAGAGCTCTCAGTGTGAGAAGTTAGAGAGAAAGTGCACTCAACTTGGGGGTTTTCACTAAGTTTGCTTCTTGCTTAATTTGCCAATCTCTTTCATCTAGGTTTCCGATCTTGTTTTTGGTTATTGATTGTTGTTCCCATTCTGATTGCGCTCAATCATCAGAGTTATTGTTGCCGGTGGTAGCTTCCCATCCGCCTCCATAATATGTGTTCTAGAAAGTAAATTCACACCTTCCTTACTTGATAGATTTGTGCATAAACTTTTCCTGGGTTGGGGAGTATGTTCAAATCTTGATATGATTGATGGAGGGCAAATTRTAGTGCAGTATGGGATATGCATCTTGTTGAGTGTGAGGTTCTTGAATCCACAACATGTTCAYTGTCGGGTTACTTGTAAAGTTACACATAACACTGTGGTTGTTACTTTTGCGTATGCTCTATTCTCTATTTGCAATAGGCGAGAATTATGGGACCGATTGATTGAGTAAGGGGTGCCTCTATCTACCATGGATTGTATTGGGGGATTTTAATTGTGTATGCTCCCCTCAAGAGAAATCTGAGGGGAATATAGTTACTGATTATATGATGAAGGACTTGGTGGATTGTAGACTTACTTTGAGACTTGAGGATGTTCCGTAGACTTGGTGGATTATTTTACTTGGAACAAGGGATGTTTACGGTCTAAATTGGACCGCGTTCTCTGTAATTCAATATAGAGCTCCTTGGGGTTAGTGTGCTCTGCGAAATTTCTGGATATAGAGTCAGTATCTGATCATTTTCCAATGGTTGTTTCACTCATGCCTAGGTGCAATAAGGGTACCAACCTGTTTAAATTCTTCAACATGTAGATTAGGCACCCGTCCGTTGGTGCCACAATGGAGGAAATTTGGGGTCAAGAGTTCTGGGGCACCAACCAGTTTATATTGGTGTCTAAATTGAAAGCCTTGAAGAGACCATTATGAGCCTTGAATAGGAAAGCCTAAGACCCTATTTTTGAGCGGGTAGCGTGGGTTAGGGAGGTGTTCATGGATGCCACATGGCTCTTATGACAGATCTAGGAAATCTTACTTTACTCAACTTAGTCCAGAAGTTGAGGATGGAGGCAAATTTTATTTTGGATGCTGAGAGACAATTCTATCAACAAAAGGCGAAGTGTACTCATATTATGGAGGCTTATTAGGATAGTAAGTACTTCCATACCATGGTGAGGAAGAGTGTGACTAGTAATACTATCATCTCTATCATTAGGGGGGTGGTACGTCAACCTCTTTCAAGAAAAAAAAAGTCTGTCTCAACAAATCATTTTTTTTCACAAGGTGTACCGAGGATCGTTGAAATAAGAGAGAATACTATTTCTTCTGTGCTCAAGAAATAGCTATCCATACATTGATACGGATCATGAAGGAGATAAATTAGTTACATTTATATATGAAAAGTTGAGATCTGATCCCCCTAGTCATTGTCCTACTGCAATAATTCCCATAATCCATTTTTTCTTCAGAGAATTTCAAATAAGAAGAGTTTTAACTTTATCAAATGAATAATTTTGAATTGGTTGGGGAGTTTTTGGAGTATTGTACGTAGTTGCTAGGGGTTTCTGGGAGTTATGATCCGATTGATGCTGATTTGYTATGGACAGAGACGCAAATTTCTTTTGATCCTCTGATTGCTCGAGTTTCTTTTGAGGAGATTAAAGTAGCACTGTTTGATATTGAGGATGATAAGGCACCTGGTTTGGATGGGTTCTCTTCGGCTTTCTTTAAGGAAAGTTGGGCTGTAGCTGGAAATTGTTTTGTGAAGGCTGTTCAGGAGTTCTTTAGGACTGGGCGACTGCTTAGGCAAGTTAACAATTCTGTTATTTCTTTGATTCCGGAGACCTCTCATTGGCCGAAGGTGTCAGATTTTGGACCTATTTCTTGTACCAATGTCTTCTATAGGACGATTACTGAGATCTTGGCTAAACCCATGTTACCATTTTTGGACTCTTTTCTTGACCTGGCATAGGCTGCTTTTGTGCACAAGAGAGGGCCCTATCGGACATTGTGTTTTTAGCTCAAGAGTTGATACAAGGGTATACTCGAAAGAGTCTCACCAAGGTGTATGATTGACATTCGGAAAGCTTATAACATGGTATCCTGGACGTTTTTGGGAGATGTTCTGAAAGACATTAGATTTTCGAAGTTGTTCATTGGATGGGTTATGCAGCGTATTACTACGGCTTCCTACTCCATATTTATTAATAGAGAACTTCATGGTTTCTTTAGAGGAAAGTGGGGCTAGAAGCAAGGAGATCCCATCTCCCCTACTCTGTTCCTCTTTTGTATTGAGTATTTTTCTCGATTACTCAAGTAGCAGACAGCCAAATCAGATTTTAATCATCATTCGAAGTGTGGGTGATTGGTATCACTCACCTTGCATTTACCAATGACACTATGCTATTTGCTCGGGCAGATTTTCAATCGGTCCAGATTCTTGTGGAGTGCTTACATTGTTTGGAGAGTGTCTGGGCCTTGCGATTACCCCTTTTGAAGTCTAATATGTTTGTTGCTGGCATTGATGGAGTGGAGTTACAAGATATACTTGGCCTTGTTGGGTGTACTTTGGAGAGCTTTCCTATTAGGTACTTGGGCATCCCTTTGGCCCCCATAAAGGTGTCCGTAGCACAATTTTTCATGTTGATACAGTTGATTATAGATTATATACATGGATGGAATCATAAGAGCTTATCTTATTCGCGTGGAGTGGAGCTCATTCGAGCAGTGCTTCAAGGAGTTGAAGCATTTTGTTTATAGGCCTTCTCTCTGCCCCATTCTGTGTTGGAGAGGATCACGTATTGTGTAGGTATTTTCTGTGGGAAGGAAAATAGGCAAGGCTGGCGTGGGTGGATGTATGTCGACCAAAGGAGGAAGGGGATCTTGGCCTTACGGACGGTAGAGTTTGGAACTCTGCACTCCTTGCAAGGACTTTATGGAATATTCATTGTAAGGTGGATACTTTATGGGTATGATGGATGCAYTCCTACTACTTGAGGGATCGTTCAGTCTGGGACTGGGAACCGCATACTAGGGATTCCCCTCTAGTGAAGACGCTAGCGGCTATGCAGGATAGACTTGTGTGGGCTATGGGTGGAGTTCACTAGGTTGTTGGTGCATTACATAAGATTAGTACTAGGAGGCGGCTTCATTCTACAAAGGTATATGATATACTCCAAATCCAGGCTATGAGGAAGCCCCAAATGAAGTGTATTTGGAAGAAGTATACCCCCCCAAGTGTTCCTTCACAGTGTGGCTTTATTCACGGAACTGATTGGTGACTTGGAATAATCTTCAATATTTAGATATTGCTAGGGAATGTTGTTTCTGTAAATAGGTACCGGAGTCTATCTCACACTTATTCTTTGAATGTCCATTTCCGAGGGAGGTTCGAAGCCATATTCGTGACTAGCTGGATGTTTCACGGACAATGTCTACTATTTCGAGTGCCTTCAAATGGTTTTTGAAGAAACATCGTAAGAGGCTCCTTCGCTTTCGAGTTTTGGGACTGGCTTTTTGTTAGACCATCTTTCTGATATGAAAAGCACAAAATGCCATTCTATTTGATGAGCAGGTCCAATGGCCTTTGGATATTGCCATGAAGATTAAGATTGTAACCTATAGAGTATTATGTCAGATATACACTTGMTGTATATGTTATGTATATGTTACTTTTTCTTATGTGACATAGGTATTACTATTGGCCTAGGTAATAGGTTGATCTTGTTTGTTTTAGGAATCATTATTATCAAGTTTTGTCTGTGCATCCTGATGATTGGGTTTTTGCGATTCTAGGGGGTTTGCCCTCTTATTGATGTATAATTTTTGTGATCACTCAATATATATTTACCTTTTCGATCAAAGAAAAATAAAAAGAAAAATAAAAAGAAAAAGAAAAAGAAAGAGCTCTTAGTTAGCTCTCGGTGTAGCAGTGTAGAGAGAAGTTAGAGAGAAGTGTGTCAATTTAGTGTTCTTACACTGAGTTTGCTTCTTTTATCTGGATTGATCTCCTTCATCAATGTACACTTYACCGATTCTGTTTCTGGTTGCTACTTATTGTCATTGTTTTGCATCAAATCAGTAACCTGTGTTACCAATTCTGGTGGAATTGCTAGATTTTTTGGACAGTGTCGYGGTGGGCGAAATTTACTAGTGCGACTGCTATTGTCTGTTGCGATGTTGGGTTACCTAGTTTTTGTGCAATCTGAGCTGGTATGGATAAAAAGAAAAAGAAACTACAATTGACCCCCACTCTCACAGTAAGGCCAGCAATTTTTGATGAGTTCGTTTCCCCAGAAAATGTCAKTAAGCTGTGCGTCTCGAAGAAGTCTGTTGCAGGAAGTTCTAACGACAGGAATGTTGTGTGAGTGATACTGCTCTTTTTGTTGTACCTTCCCCTTGTGATTCTGATTTAGATGATAACACTAACCCTTCAATCTCAAGGTCACTGGGTTGTAGTGATTACTACTCCTTTGTGGCGCCGGGTGCCAAGGTAACAGTGCACATCAGGTGCTTGAGACTTGTGTCTGCTAATAGTATCAGTGTGGCAGCCAAGGTGCTCGAAAAAAGCCTGAGACAAATGTTGTTCCAGTCAGTGAGTTGTAGTGAGTAGGGTGCCTACAAGTGCCGAAGGGAAGGAAAGAGCACCATGGGTGAGCCTCTTTAAGGATAACAGGAATTTAGACAAAGGCCAAAAGTCGGAATATACAAAATCGAACAACGGGGAAGTTTAACTTGAACTTGAGGTCATCACGCCTTTGAAGGAAGGCTAGGGTTTTTGTTTAGTAGGTTGTTTTCATGGGGAGATTCCCCGGCTTGAAGGCTATTCAGCACATCAAGTCGGCTTGGGGCGTACAGTGCAACGTTCTGCCTTATGCCTGTGGCTGGATTGTCTTTCAGTTCACCTCAAAAGCTGACCGTAACCATGTCCTTATGGGCGGACCATATATGGCTTACGGGAAGACGTTACTTCTTCGAGCTTTGCCGAAGGGATTTTGTTTTGATGAGGAAGAATTTTTTATGGTTTCTTTGTGGGTGAAATTCCGAGCTTTGCCTTTGGACTACTGGAATACTAAGGCATTGGGGAAGCTTGCATCGTGCGTTGGGTGGCCAGTTTGCATGGACTAAATTACTAAGGCAAAAACCAGGATTGCCTTTRCGTGGGTGGTAGTGGAATTGAACATATCGGTTGAGCCGATCAAGGAGTTCGATGTGAAGCTGCCGAATGGTTCGCGCTACTGGCAACAAGTAGATTATGAGAATTTCCCAGATCACTGTTGTCATTGCAAGAGGTTTGGCCATAGCTCCTTTGTTTGCAAACATGGAAGTGACATGGCGGAAACCCAGGAACTAGTTACTTGTGAGGATGACGGGCTAGCAGTGCCAAAGGCTGGAGCAGTTGCTAAGAGTGACCAGCAAGTGCCGGGTGGAGTGGCAGTTCTGGACGACGTGCGTGGCATCTGTGCTGGGGCACTGGGCGTCGACCAGCAGTGTGTTGGTTCTAGAGGCGCTATTGCTATCTGGGATGCCTAGGGTGGTCTTAGTGGTTGCAGTGATATTTTGGCTTTGGACATACGGGGTGGGAATGGAGAGCGTGTACCCAGCAGCGTAAGGGCACTAGGCGCACTGAAACAGAATAGGGGCACTAGGAACCCTGATGCCACTGGATAGTCTGAGGAGTTGGGCACACAGGCAGATGATAACGGGATCAGTTTTACTTAGTAAAATATTCATTGGGTTTTACTTCTTTACTATCTATTATCTTTGTCTTTCATCTAGGAACATGCTATTGAATCGGTTACTGATCTTCGATCTCCGACATTGCTCTATATTAAACCAGTAAGTCCTGCTATTGGTTCCGGTGGGTTTGCTTGGTGACWTCTCCAGTTACGGCAGGTAACAGCAAGCTACAGATTTTGGGAAGATTGGGATCACTCAACTGATTAATGATAAATGGGTAAGAAGAAGAAGAAAGCATAACAGGTTCTCTCCCCAAACCCAAATTGGAGTTCTTTGTTGACTTGGAGTCTCCAAATGTTCGCTGTAAAAGAAAGTTCTTTGAAGAACTCTGTTTCCTAAATTTTTGTTACTAAAAATGCTTGTGAGAGTGATAGTTTTTATCTGTCACAGCAACCCCTTGTGCGCCTGATTCTGAAGATAATATAAGCCCGTCAGTCTCGCAATCCTTGGGTGAGAGTGACTCAACTTCACTGCGGCACCAGCGCTTAATGTAACAGTTGCACACCAGGTGTTTGATTCTTGTCTAGGAAAAGGCATAGTGGATGCAGGTAACGTGTTTGGAAACAGTCCTGAGAYGAATTCTATCAAAGCAAACACTAGAATGGTAAGCAGAGATCATACCAGTATCGAAGGGAAGGTAAAAGCTCCGTGGATGAGCCTGTTTAAAGACAATAGGAATTTGGATAAGGGCCAAAAGCTGGAATATACTAAGCCGAATAATGGTGAAGTAGAACTTGTGTTTGAGGATATTACTCCCCTGAAAGAAGGGTGGGGTTACCTTCTTGTGGGATGCTTCACTGGTAGATTCCTGGGATTGAAAGAAGTTTAACAAATTAAGAATTCATTAGGCGTTAAATGCAATATGCTTCCTCATACTAGGGGACGGACTTTTTTCTAGTTTTCTTCGGAAGGTGATAGGAACCATGTCCTATGGGAGGTCCTTACATGGTATATAGGAAGACGTTACTCCTGCATTTGTTGCCTGAAGGGTTTCCATTTGATGAAGAGGAATTCATGAAGGTTCCTCTATGTGTAAAGTTCCAGTTGTTCCATTAGATTTTTGGAATACTRAAGCTTTAGAGAAGATAGCTTCTTGTGTGGGGAAGCCGATCTATACTGACCAAATAACTAAGGCCAAGACCAGAATTGCATTTGCGCTTGTGCTGATAGAGGTGAATATCTTGATAGAGGTGAAAATCTCGGTAGAGCCGATCATGGCTTTTGATGTTAAGTTGCCTAATGACTTAAGATATAGACCACTAGTCGAATACTTGAATTATCTGGATCATTGCTTCCATTGTAAGAAGTTTGGGCATAATTCCTCTGATTGTAAACAAGTGAGTAAGACGGGAGGCACCTAGGAACAAGATGTCCAAGTGGAACATGGGTTGGCAGTATCTAAAGATGTGGCAACTGATCTTAATTATCAGCATGAAAAGGGAGCAGATAAGGCTCAGGATGCCCAGACTGGGGGTGAATTACACATACCGAGCAGAGCTGTAGCACCGGGCATATCAAAACAAAGCTGTGGCATTAAGAGTATCAAAGCCACCCGAGCTTCAGTTGTTTTGGGTGAACAGGCAGACTCTAATGGGAATGGAGTATGTATAGATCAGAATGCCCAGACTGGGGGCGAAGTACATATATCGGGTAAAGTTGTGGCACCGAGCGTATTGAAGTAGAGCTATGGCACCGAGTATATCAAAACCAATTGAGCTTCAGCTGTTTCGGGTGACGAGGCAGAATCAAATGGGTATGATCTGAGCCAGCCGGATGTTGCCTTGGCACAGGGCATCTCTCGAACTGAAGCAGATTACTCACTTGCTGAGCAAAGTGCTGTGGCACAGAATAAACCAAGTTCTCATCGGGCGAGTAAAGGCCATAAAGCATAACGGAACAAACACGAGAAGCAGCCTATTAAGTCTAGGCGCCATAAGGCAATCTGTCTCATCACAAGGGACAGCTTAATTAGTCCCAGACGGCTCTCACTGGACAACCAGACTGTACCAGGGATAGGGTCAAGGAATCAGGGGTGTCTGATAGAACCTCTGAATTATCCTCTTGTGGTAAATGAAGATTCTATGCTGGAATGTTCGGGACCTCCATAAGGCGTCGAAACAACAATGTTTTGTGGACCTTTATCTGCAACACAAGGTATCGATTATTTGCATTCTAGAAAGTACATTATCTTCTTCTTTGCTTCATTGTTTTGTGCATAATAGATTTCCGGATTGGGAGTCATGTTCTAATTTTGATATAATTAATGATGGATGGTTGGTAGTTTTATGGAATGGTAACCTTGTCCAATGTGATGTGCTTGAAGTGGGTAAAAGTACATACATTGTCGAGTTCTTTGGAAAGTAACACAAAATTTCTGTCTTTGTTACCTTTGTATATGCCTGTATACTGTTTGTACTAGAAGAGAACTATGGGAACACTTAACTGAATTGGGGTTGCCGATTGCATTGCCTTGGACTGTGTTAGGGTGATTTTAATTGTGTGTGGTCTCCTCATGAGTAAAATGGAGGGACCAAAGTTACTGATTATATAATGAAAGATTTGGTTAAATGTCATCGAGCTCTTGGGCTTGAGGATGCTTTATCTATTGGTCAACTCTACATGGAACAAGGGAAGTTTATGGTTCAAATTGGATAGGGTACTCAAAAATTCAGCTTGGAATACTATGAGGATCTCATGCTTGGCTGAATTCCTTGAAATGGAACCTATTTCTGATCATTTCCCTATTGTGGCTTCTCTTATGCACACAAGGAATACAGGGATGAAACTGTTTAAGTTCTTCATATGTGGCTCAAGCATCCATTATTTGGTGATAAGGTGTTGGAGGTTTGGGGGCAGCATTTCTGCGGCAACCATCTGTTTTGTTTTGATGTCCAAGCTAAAGGCATTGAATAGATCACTTAGAGAGTTGAACCAAAGATCATATGGATACATATCAGAGAGGGCTATCCAAGTAAATGCGGCTTTTAAGGATGGAATTAAAGTCCTTGTGGGGGACCCAACTAACTCTACCTTGCATACTTTGTTGCAAAAGTTGAGAATGTAAGCTAACTTCATTCTAGATGTTGAAAGATAGTTTTACCAACAAAAAGCTAAGTGTGTCCATACCCTTGACGCTGACCGTTGCAGTAAGTACTTTCATGCCATGGTGAAGAAAAATGCAGCTAGGAATACTATCTCCTATATCATGAAGGAGGATGKCAGGCCTACCACATCTTACGCTGAGCTTGTGGGGGAATTTCTGAATTTCTACGCTCAGGTTTTAGGTACTTCTGTGAGTCCTGGGCAGATTGAGGCAGGGTTGATGAGGATAGCCTCACTGATGGAGCCGACTTCTTTTGACTCTTTAATGCTTTTGTTTCTACTGAGGAGATCAAGGTCGCATTATTTGATATTGGAGACGACAAGGTGCCTGGTCCGGATGGTTTCTCTCGGCCTTCTTTATGAAGAATTGGGCAATAGTGGGAATTATTTTGTGGAAGCTACAAAGGAATTTTTTAGTACGGTAAATTGCTAAGGCAAATTAACCATACTATTATTGCCTTGATTCCAAAGACCACTCATTTCCCTAAGGTTTCTGACTTTAGCCCTATATCTTGCACTAATGTCTTTTATAAGACAATCACTAAGATCTTAGCTAAACGCATGCTTTTGTTTCTGGACACTATCACTGATCCAACACAGGCTGCATTATGCCCGATAGAGTTCTTTCAGATAATGTGTTTTTGGCTCAAGAACTTGTGGGCGGGTTTTTACAGAAAAGGGTTTCACCAAGATGTATGATCAAACTCGATATTCAAAAGGCATATGATACAATTAATGAGCAGTTTTACCACAATAAATTTAAATAATAACTTCACTTTAGCAATCTCAACTATAGATGGCAAATCTCTGTTCTCTGCAGTCCACTCTTTTTTCTGTTTTCTTGTCCTGCTTTATTAATCTTTCAGGTTGGTTTTGAAAGTATTTCTTTATTTMTTTCGATGCTAGAGCATAAGAAAAGAGGCTACTGTTTTGAACATATAGCACAAAAACGAGACCATCCACAAACAGAATCTAGAAAGAGAAAAGAGTATACCAATAGAAAGAATCATCCAAGATAAAATATAGTAGAAACCCACAACAGTTCTGTACAATAATCCTTTGAGATGACTTAGGCAAGGCAAGATACACAACAATGAAAACATCCGAAGAAGCTGTACCTAGAACAGAGTTTAACTATGCAATTCGTGCAAGGCGTTAAAACTAAAAGGCATCAACAACGACGCAACCAAAAAAAAAAAACTCTTCTCGAAGTGCTATAATGAAAAAAGCCCATCATTTTCCATGCATAAAAAATGCAATAAACCCAYGTCCTACCAAGGTATTAGTGAAATAGCATAAATTTGAGGCTTAAAAACTTGAAAATGAAGTTATAAATACTGATTAATACCTCAAAAATTTTTTATCAASAAGTTTCTTGAGAAGGCTGATGAAAGGTGATGGATTGAGCCCCAAGAACTACASAAACCAAARGGGATGATTATGTAAAATGTAGTCTCGACTGTACTATCAAATTCCAGTTGCAAAACCACAAAGAATTTTTGATTTTTTCCTCTCTCTCTCTCTGGTGCACGCACACACACCTAACATAATATGGGTGACAACGGTCATGGTCACTCACACTTTGGGACAAAAAGGATGTGATTTTTTCTGTCTAAAGCTGTGAGTTGCGAGGTCTTTGACCACCAAAAAAGAGACCAAAGTTTCTCAATACGGTTCCCAATGTGGCTCTCTTTTGACGCTCTATATAAATTACCATTCAACTATTTATTCTTCTTTTTACATTTTTTATATTCTTGAATTATTTTTGACCTATGATTTTTATCACTCAAGATGAATCTGGTGATGGAAGGGACTTGAACTTACCATTTTATCCCTCACTTAAATGGCACAATTTTATTCAGATGACTACAACGCACCGGATCTCAATGTGCAATGGCAAGCATCATTGATAAAAAGTAGTCAGATATAAAAATGTGAAAAATAAAAATTAAGGACAAAAATTTTGTGAGATCATTACTTTTAAAAAGATACGAGTAATAGAAATCAAATATTAATTTTACGAATCTTCATTTTGTTTCCGCTCAAGTTAATAATYGAAATAAAATGRCAAAAATATTAGTTTAAATCATATAAATTTTGTTTTAGTAGAAACTTTTTAATTTTCATCTTTGTAAATTTCAATCAGATCTCTTTTTAACTTTTTAAGTTTTCTAATATTAGAACTAATAATTCCCTTTTAGTTAAAGATGTTTATTAGTRATTTTAGATTTTGTTTCTCTCATCGCACATACAAATTTTAGAACATAATCAATGTTTGTTGCGGCTCCATTATTTAGCTTCCTAATGAAGCAAATAATACTTTTAAGATGTAGTCGAAAACATTTTTTTTATGCTTCACAAGAAATTAAATCTTGTTAATAATATATTTTT
>MEJB01000062.1:148740-169927 GCA_001752375.1 Rhazya stricta
CCGATTCATTATATGGTAGAGTTAGAACGTGATGTACCACTAGTTAAGAAAGTAAGGGAACCAAATCTCGTGCGAGGTTCCCCTTTGAAATAACAACACCGCCTATTCAGCTCCCATGCACGGTAGATGAAACGGCCCTCCTGTCCATCCGTTCTTCAAACTTAGAGTACAAACTTTCGAAAAGCGTCGGAGGTCAGGGACACAGGCGTGGATTAGTTCACAAAACCGGGACCGGACGGGGAATTTATCCATGAGAAGGATTCTTGAACTAGTCTTCTCATAGGTCCCTTCTCCTAATTTGTCTGGTACAAAATCATGACTCCACACATGTTAAGGTGTGGGCTTCCAGTGTGAAGTTGCTTAGTTACCTCGGATCAACCTCTAGTACAGTATACTTCGATAGAACCTCAACAGAAATTGAGACTATTCAAGATTCGTTGTGGGGCTTTTAGAATTAAAACGATCTCTCTGCTTCACCTAAACTTTGCATTGTCATTCTTAGGTAAGCAATGAGGGCTTTTAGATCATTATTAATCGGTTGGTCATGGAGTTGGAGTTGCGTAGCTTCCAACTCTTTCTTTGCCCTTCCTGCCCGCAYAGAAATATGGCTATAGTGCAGCTTGTTCACCTTCTTGAATTGACCCTTTAGCCTCTTCAATTTTTTGCACAAAGAAAATTGCTTGAAACATGCAAATTCTCATTCCAATCATCAGCAACAATTTGTTGGAAATCAAGTTGTTTAGTCCACATATTAAAGATTTTGAATGACCTAGATGGGTATGATTCTCCTGCCATAGAGATATAACACAAGGAATGATCAGATAATGGACCCGAGGGCAAGAAATTAGCAAGTTCATGAAAACCTCYCTGTAGCCATAGGTGATAAACCASTTGATCTGATTTACTCCAAAGAGTGTTGTTTGTCCAAGTAAATATGCATCCAATGGATCGAAGGTCAGTCAAGTTTGCTGCCAGACAACATTCCTCAAGATCCKTAATTTCACATTCAGTGACATCTGAGCCATTGCATCTCTTGTTCGGGGTAAGAACATTGTTGAAATCTCCAACAAATAACCAAAGGGTTAAGCAATTTGTAGAGAAATGTAAAATGATGTCYCGAAGAGTTTTCATTGTCACTATAGTGTTAAAACCATAAACGAAATWGGCATGAAAGGAAATGGAAGTTTCCTTTCATGCTATAAGATAATGTATGGCTTGAGGAACGATGTCCAGTGCTATGACCTCAACTTTGGACTGATTCCAAAGAATTAGAATCCTTCCTGATACTATGAGTGCAAAAATCGTTTGTTTCTTGCCAAGCAGTGATTTTGCCTCTCATAAGCTTTCTCAATTTATCCAAATTGAGTTTCATCTTCATAAAACAGATTTCGAAGTGCCTCCACCCTTCTGTTCTATTTAGCTGGTCCCTCGACTTGGAGTAGCATAAGTTTGCTACTCATAGCAAGTCCGTTTGCAATAGCTTTGGCCCTCATTGCTTGCCCTAGCTGGTTTTTTTGCTTTCAGCATTGGACACATTGATCTGTTGAGGAACAATTCTCTTCTTTGACCTGGTTACCTTAATGAACCTATCAAGCTGTGTTTCTAACTATGACCCTTGTATTTGTACAACACTGAACCGAGACTCCAGGTTGCAGTTGCTAGTTGATTGAGTATCAATGTCGATGCCCTATGTTCTAGGAACAACATTTGCATGCCCRGATGTTTGCTCTTAGTTGTTGTGAGTAGTAGGCTAAGTTGGTTTACCATCCACTAATTTAGTTGTCTATTCTTGACGAGCTATATTCTTAGCACCTTCTTCCTCTACAGCCTTGCTAGTCTAGTTTGTAGCCGCTATTGGTTCAGCATGTTGTCTACATTTAGCAGTTGAATGACCAATAGACTGACAATGGATACAATAATTGGGCTCGTATTTAAAGTTGGCAGATTGAATTTGAGCTTTAGTACACATCATGATTCTAACCGAGCGGGTGTGTTCGTTGWAGGCATCCACTTCAACTAGTACTCTTGCATATGAAACTCTGCTTTTAATGGCAGTAAGCCAATCAATTTGGATAGGTATCCCAACTTTAGAATCAATTTTTCCTAGTGCTATGGATAAGCCTTCAAATCTCTTCCAAATGATTCTTACCCTTATCCCATTAATTACAAAATACATTTAGGAAATTGAAATGCTCCAAACTCATGTAGATATATGAAAGCTTCTATTTAAACCTTACCTAACCTATTTGAAAACATATAGCAAAAGTTGCACGCACAAAATGCATTTACAATCTCCCTCTTTTTGCCTTTGTATGCATTAAAACCTTGCCTAACCTTATCACCAATTCACCTTTGGAGAATATTTTTAAAAAGGGATTTTTTGATCTTGGATTGCGCTAGAAAATTCTATTTTAGTATCTCTAATTGTTTTTACACTAGAATCAGAGATATTTCTTGTTGATTCAAATTCTAATTCCTCTTCTAGATACTCATCTTCTGGAGAAGCTCTCCAGATTGATGAAATACATACTTCATCATCTTTCGAGACTTCTAATTCTTCTAAATATTTTTTAAATGTTCTTACCAAAGAACAACGAACCCTTTTAGAAAATGTTAAATATATTTCTGATCCCGTTTTACAAAAATAATATTTGAAAAAAATTCTGAGTTCAATTTCAGATGAAAAACCCCTTCAGAAACCTTTTATTTTACCATCTACTTCCACAAATACTTATGATTTAACAAATATAAGCCATGCATATTGGGATTTGTGGTTCTGCATATAGAAGGCATTGTACCAGGCCTGCTGGTAATCCCAGTAGGTGAAGGCTTCTTGGTAAAAGGGTTCACTCTTACAGGTATCTGGAAAATCAAATTCCTGGTTGAGTTCGCCCTGGCATTTCACCCAAGATTCAGGTGATAAAATATTTAAAATTTTAAATGTGGAATATGCAGGATGCTGGTGGATTTTTTCAAGGAAAAAATGTTTAATATCCACCTATCCACATATTTCCAAAATTGTTTGATAATAAATCGGAGTTTTTAGGGGATGAACAGGTTTATAAAACCAATTTTGTCCAAAAAGTTTTTGAACGGTTTTAAAAGCAGAAGGTTCATAAAATATTTAAAATTTTAAATGTGGAATATGCAGGATGCTGGTGGGTTTTTTCAAGGAAAAAATGTTTAATATCCACCTATCCACATATTTCCAAAATTGTTTGATAATAAATCAGAGTTTTTAGGGGATGAACTGGTTTATAAAACCAATTTTGTCCAAAAAGTTTTTGAATGGTTTTAAAAGCAGAAGGTTCATAAAAGGATTTTTCAATAGAAACTTTCCATCCGTCTGCGATGGGATGCTGGGAAATGTTATTTACCTCTAAATTTTCTGATAAAATCACTGATAAAAATCAATTGTAAAGCTTGCAGCAACCAAATCCCCAGACCAAGATCTTAGTAAGAAGATCATACGCCATCTCATGGCTCTGATACCATAAGTCAATAGAACCACTTATCCCAAAAGCTTAATTCCATTGACTTATATGTCAAATTTAGAGAATATACGCGCAGAATTTAGACGAGATAGAAGATCTTTCTGATTTAGAATAGGATACCTAATCCATTTCAAAGTGTCCTAAAAATCGAACTTTTGTCTAAAAAATAGACATTTTGGATTTAGAAACAACTAAGCCATTTTTCTTTGCAACATTAATGGTTTTGAAAAAGGGACGAAAGGACACGTTAATCTCAGACATCCTTGTCCAAAACAAAATATGTCAACCTCTATAAGCAAAACAAATGCCTAGAATATCTATCAACAATAATATTCCAATCTRGAGCCACACAATAGCAAAAGCAGAAAATACCAATCAAATCCAGTAAAAAGAAACACGTACATGCCAACAAAAATAGAAACGCAAGCAGTAGCAAAAYAAAAACATCTAACAACTAAYAGATATATATGGWGCTTCCCCAYTTAGAGCAAAAAAAGAGCAAAATACCAYTAACGGAGGTGAAAAAACTAATGCCATCAATGAGCAGCCCAAAGATGAGCAAAGTGACGAGTGCYCGGCGATTGGCCATACCGAGATGGACCAGTACTATTAAGTACAACGAGGTCATGAGTAGCACCGGACTCCCTCAGAGCACCGACCCCTTAGGAGCACTGTCCAGACCAAAAGGTGAAGCAAAAGGCTGCATAGCAATAGGAATGAGAAGAAGCTGTGGATCATCTATCAAAGTCTAGAAACTAATCCAAGATCTCATGCTCAAAGACAAACTGCCAGTTTTGCAAAGCACGAAACTCAATAAAAACATGATGTCTCCAAGAAGAACTAGGAATACCATAGGCAATAGGAAGAGCACCGGAAGTCGGCAAAGTCTGAGAATGAATAGGTGTCCTACAACTCATGCAGTTCATAATGCCAAGACACCAGATTATTCCCTACATAAAAGCATCTTCCAGATGTGCTCTTTCGATCGTCCACACTTCCTGACTAATCTGCATCACTAAAACCAACTAAAACAGGAGTAATCTCGAATGAATAGAATAACCCTCTCCAACACTAAAGCAAATATTTGGTCAACTTGCATTTAAGTACAACAGACTCCCTGTCATGCTTTTATAARGTGTAGGATCTATCTTTTGACCATTTTCATCTCTACCTAGACATGTAGAGGACCCCATAGGAGTCATTGCAAGTTTTGTCCCCCAATCCAAATTTCTTAACCATATTTCTAACATATTTAGATTGAGAAATAGAAATTTCATGAGTCATTTGTTTTACTTGCAAACCCAGAAAATAAGTTAATTCTCCAACCATGCTCATTTCAAATTATATTTTCATAAGGGTAATAAAGTCATTTGCATGACAAATACCTGTGGACCCAGACATTATGTCRTTTACATAAATTTGTGCAACCATGATATCTTTATGCAAGTGTTTGATGGACAATGTCTTACATGAGTTACCTCTTTTATAACCATTTACTAAAAGAAATGAAGTATCATAACATGCCTGTGGGGGTTGCTTCAATCCATGCAGTGCTTTATGAAGTTTATAGACATAATCTGRATGACATGGATCTTCAAAACCTGCTAGGTTGTTTTACATAGGCTTCTTCAGTTAGAATTCCATTTAGAAAGGCACCCTCCACTTCTATTTGGTCGAGTTTGAACTTCAAATGACACGCCATTGCAAGCAGGTCAAAATCAACTCCTTCAATTTGTGTATAGCCTTGTGGAACAAGACGTGCCTTGTTCCTCACAATCTAACCTTTCTCATCAGTTTTGTTTCTGAAAATTCACTTGGTACCTATTATATTTGCATGTGATGGTCTTAGAACAGGACTCCATACTTTGTGATATGTGAACTGCCAAAGTTCCTCATGTATAGCTGCAATCCAGAACACATTGCCAAGAGCTTCCTTTGTTGTCTTTGGCTCCACAGAAGAAATGCAACAAGTATGGGCAATTTCATTTAAGTTAGCTCTCCTTCTTGTGACCATGATTTCTTATGGATTACCGATTACCTTGTTACCAATTTCATTTAAGAAGTTTCCTTGTGTAATATATTTTGAGCACTTGATGTTTAAGCTTTTGTAAGACTATTGTTATAGTGAATTTGCTCAACACCTAGACATGTTTCCATTGATGTAGGCTTTGTATGGTGAAACATATCAAATACCGTGTTCTCTAAGATTTCATGTTTATTGCTATTTACTRTTYTAAAATTAACTTTCACGATTTCAAGAGTTTGCTAGGCTTTTCRTGGMTCAATATCACTAACCTTTTCTACATCATTTACTAAGACCGTGATCTCATCATTGCCTATTCTAGCAAAACCACCTATCAAAGCCATAGTTAATCATTGGTCATTAAGGCGTATTCTCAAAATACGTATATCTATAGTTGTGGCAATAGGGGCATAGTTGAGTAACACCCATGCTATTCGTCCACAATAACAAAATTAAGCATAAATTAAGTACAAATCCCATTATATATATTAATCAAATATTATTATTTTTTTTGAAAACCAAAAGTGTGCTTACTCATTAATAATGTGCGATTGGATAATCGAAAGTACATCAGGCCGATCATAAGCATCGTAGAAGGAAACGCCCATCCCTTGAGTGCCTAATTGTGCCAAAACATGAGCAGGTCTATTTGCATTTGTAGAAATAAAAACAAAGCTCTTGCAACCTAGTCAAGTATGTTAATCGATATTATCTTCAAAATAACGTGCAAAACATGTTCTATCACTAATTTAGTTAAATATGAGTTCAACTCTTTATCTAAAATCTTTGAAGATGTTCTTATTGTAGCAAACAAAACTAATAATTTGGAATTAAATGATTTGATCAAATACAAAATCAACAGTTACCATTCTTATTATGATAATTATTTAATAATTCAAGTTAAAGTAAAATAATTATTCAAATAAGATTAGATTAAAAWTTTTGCAATCAAATCTTAAAATGATCATATAGTGAAAAATTCTAAAAAGATATATTTAAATTGATTAGCAATTCTACGATAATTCGGGACAAAACTCATTCTTCAATAATAATAATTTGTGCACAATATGAATATCTAGACTTTGTATAGGTTTTACGAAATCAAAATAAATTATATTTTGAAAAAAAATTCTACCGTTAAGAAAAAGAGTTGGAATTGGAGCCCGTTAGGTAGTTAACAGAATAACCGAACTTTTGGGGATGTTTCCAACTGTTTTCCCCCCTGAATCAGGTCAGCTGCCCAACGGACTCTTCTATGGTTTTCCCCGAAAAGTGTCTCTCTCTCTCTCACACACACCCACAGATCAAGAAGAGAGATGAAAGAGACTCACCCTTTCTGTTCTCTCTCTCTCTCTCTCTCTCTCTCTCTCTCCTTTCCTTCCTCTCCCTGTGGATTTCTGTTGTCTTTTTTTTTTTTGCTTTCTCCGGTGGTGATTTTTCAGAAAATTTGATTAATTAGCTGCTGCAGACATGAATGAGAAGGCTTCTGTTTCTAAGGAGCTCAATGCCAGACATGCCAAGGTAAAATTGAATCTCTGCAAAACCCTTCTTCCATTCCTTGATTCATTTTCTTACGTAGAAAAATTCAAAGGGAAAATTTGGATTTGGTGCTGCCTCCATTACTTTTGTACTGATTCATGTCAAGGTTTTGTGGGATTTCAGTACTTTTATTTGCTGATTGCTCTTGCGTTTCCTTATTAGTAAAAAGAGTCTTGAAGAATTTTAAGAGATGTGCATGAACATTTAGGGTTCATTATATACTGAATTTCCTCATGTTATTGAACTGGGGTCTTGAGAATTATTCAGTGTGATTGGTTCTCTCAAATTTTAAATTTAATCTCTCATTACCTTCAAAGTTTTAGAAGATTTCCACATGCAGTTATAACAAGCTTAGATTAGATTGGAGGTGGATTATAAATTGCATAACCATTTCTGATTTTTGGTCAACTGCTCCAATTGTCTAATTGGCTATGTATAGCCTGCAGAAAGAGGGCCATTTTAGGATGATCAGGTTGTCTAAGCATAAAGTGATAAAAGAACACGGAAATCCAACTTAAAACCAATAGGTAGTAAGTTGAGAGGCCCATGAGCTTTATATATTGCTTCATGAAACCTCAGGATAAGGATATGGAATTATGTTAAATATGAAGATATTTCACACTTCACCAAGATATTTTTGTTAGAGAATTTCCATCATGATGGAATGCTCTGTTGAAGGATGAGAATGAGGACATCGAGAGAAAGAATGCCAAAACCAGTAAGGCTCAAGATTTAAGCAAGATAAGGGGAAAACAAAAGAAAAGTAAACCCTGGTGGACAAGAGGATCTTACTCTGGTAGTGTTATAAGATATCACATCAACTAGGTTGACATAAATTAGGACTTGCTTGTTTATCGCTTGATGAGTACTAAATTTGAATTTGGATTAATGAAGCATTTCTATGATGAATCAAATGAATCACTGATGATTTGGCGCAATTACAACAAAACATAGTTGAGGTCTTACTGTAAGCACATGCATGCATTTTCAGTGAGCATGCTTCTTTGATAGATAACATGTCAAGTATAACTTACATGGACTGACCATGTTCTCAACATGCTTGCAGATATTGGAGGGCCTTCTAAAGCTGCCAGAAAATAGGGAATGTGCAGATTGCGGGACCAAGTATGGACTCAGAAATAAGTGATAGAGCATTTTATATCTACAGTATTACATATCTTAATAATAGGCCTAAGAAATGAAGTTTATGTATATTTTCTTCGTCTGTGTATTATAATCTACTTGCTTTGCTKCTGCACTTCATTTCTCATTTTTCCAGAGTACAAATCAGGTTGCTGAGTATTACAACTTGATCAGCCATTATGTATGGAGTTTTGGTGCACAAGTTTGAAATGTTGTATGTTTTTCAGGGCTCCACGATGGGCAAGCGTAAATCTGGGAATATTCATATGTATGAGATGTTCAGGAATTCATCGAAGCCTTGGAGTCCATATCTCAAAGGTAACTTGTTGCTTTTAATTCTTTTTGTTTATTTTTTATTTTTCCTTTTTCTTTTCTTGGGGGTCAGGGGGTGGGGGGCAGTGGTCTTCTTATTTGGAAGGGGACTTTAGTCACTCTTGCAACTTCATGCATTATCATCCTGAGAGATTTCCTCTTTATGCATCTTAAAAATTTGGTAACGGAGTCTAACTATAGTTATACACCCAGAAAAAAAAAAAAAATGTAAACCTGGAAAATTTGGTTGATACAAATGACCAATTGCACAAGCCATGTGTAATCATCATAAATTTGTTAAAAAATTTGACCTGTAGAAACTGGAAGACCTGTTAGAAACATGTTCTTCTTAAGTTTACAGAACACTGACTAATTTTCTTTGCAAGTTTGCAGAACCCTAGTATCTATTACTTTAAAAATATTCCTTGGACTTTTGGAAGCTTGACTCGATACAAAGTAATAGTTTCAATTGGTTCTCTGGTGCACAAGACTTCTMTTAAAATCACATCTGAATGTTGAAAAAGGCCATTGCTTTCCCATTTAGAAATGTTTATTATGATCACTAAGGCTGTATAAGATATTCTCAAGTGGATCAGGAAACAGTATTTGGCCTGTAACTGGATTTTAATCCAAAATTCAGATCGTTTATCTGATGATGAGTTTCATAGACTTGAATAATTACAGCAATTAGCAAGAATGATGTCATTCAATTCCTTGAGAGTACATGCAAAATAGCCAGAAACAAGATTCCATTGCGCATGGAACCAAGCCTAACAATTCATAGACTCTTTCTGCAAGGTCTAGGCATGTTTCTGTTGCTGCTTCAATAGAAATGTATATTTCCTTGACCTATCAATATCATAAATTCATGTGAGTCTAGTAAGTTTCCTGCCTTCCAATTGCATCCAGTTTTAAGATATTTATCTCTATCAGTTAGTTTATTTTGGGCCCTTATTTTCACTTCAGGTGAGGTCTATAACTCTTGATACATGGCTACCCGAGCAGGTTTCATTTATGCAATGTAAGTCTTTGTCCCCTCACATAAGTCATTTTGCAAGCAGTTTTACTTAGTTGCTAAATTTTTTGGCATCTCCCTTTTACTGCTTCTGCTCATTTAATTGCAAATTGCTGTAACCAATTCCTTTTGTTGAGCAACTAAGGAGCACACATCTTTTATGAAGTGGAAGATCTAATATGCTTGTCAAAGGAAGCAGAATTTGTGACCATTGTGTATGTTTACTTTGTACTCCTGAGTGGCTTATCATTAAAATAAGGAACCTCTTATCTTATTTACCATGGCTTTCTCAAGACTTTTTGGGGAACCTGTGAGGAACTGGTTTCATTATTCATGTTCAGCTGGGGACACGAGGGTGAGGGAGAGGAGGAGGAATGGGAAAAGTAACAGGTAACCTTTCTTAAGTGTAAGCTTGAACAGAAGCAAATGTCTACCTGGCTGTTCGTTCGGTAATTCAGCTCTGAAGAAGAGGAAAACCAAACAAAATGGGAAAACAGGACAAAAGATTCATTTTTGACATTTTCCAATGTTTGCTGTTTGCTTCTGTTCTCCCTCTTATCTGCTCTTATGCATGACAGTAATTTCTTAAGGAATGCTCATGACTTATGTTGATTTTGTAGCTGCGGGCAACCAGAAAGCTAATAACTATTGGGAGGCAGAGTTGCAACCAGACCTCGATAGAAGTGATACTGAAAAGTTCATCCGTACCAAGTATATTCTCTTCTGAGATTCTTTTACACTTGTGATGTGAAAAGATTTTTCCTCTCCTTCTTTCTCTTGTTTTAACTCTTGTTTTACTTCACACTGAGCCTGGTATTCAGGTACCAGGAGAAAAGATGGGTTTCCAAGACAATGCCTCAACCAATTCAAGCAGCAGTCCAAAATAGTACATCAGGAGGCGGAGTCAGAATTGGTATTCCAAAGAAAGCAAGAAAATACTCACTTGAGGATGAAATKTTCAGCAAGTACGTCTCCCAAAATGGTCCTGGAACAAGAACTCGTGCGGTAACACTTCTGTTCATCGAGTTTTCGATGTGCTTGTCCTTGAGGAAAGCTTTTACTAATGTTAAACTAACAAGCTGTGTCGTTAACTACCTGATCCCCATGAACAAGATTCTTTAGTCTATCTTTCTAAATTAAAGCAAAGAAAAAAGAAATTGATAGGAAAGAGCTCAATTCCATCAAATAAGCTTTTACTAATGTTAATCCAACAAGCTTTCTCATTTCCTATCAAGATTCTTCAGTCTATCTTTCTATAAATTAAAACAAAGAAAAAATAAATTGATAGGAAAGAACTCAAATTCATCAAATAAATCTGTTCTTTCTGTAGTTCATTCCCTTTGGTTAAGCAAAGTACATTGTCTTAGAAAGAACTGAAAATAGCATGTTCAGGATGGCATTCAATTTGCTGAGAATTCTAACTTGATTGACCCAGATATTTTATTTACAAGCCATAAAAAATTTGAACGAAATAGGATTAGAATCGATATAGCAAATCCACAATTTAGAAATACATAAGAGTTTGATGGCRGATAGATTCATAACKGTCAATTGATATCATTAAAAAGTGCCTGCAAGTTAAAAACATAATTCATTTATGATTTGAATTCAAAAAACTATGTCAAAGATTGAGAATGTTGTAGAGAATCTTTCCAGTTGAGTTCCGTCCATCCAAACTATTCAATTTATTCCTACTTTTTTTATACTTTATATGTTTGCTATAATTTACGCCATTTATTTGTGATCCTTTAGATACTTGTATGGTAAACCAACAGTGCTTAAATATTGCAACTAGGAAAAGGTTTAACTTCCCAGGCAACAGGATTGATAGCAACGACTTCTAGAATAATATAGACAGCTGCAGAGGAATCATATCATAATCCAAGCAACTGCTAAAACCAAACAATATGGTCAATATCAAGAAATGTAAAAACTGATTGACATGTAGCAGCAATGACACTGCAAGGGTGAAATATTACCCCAACCATATCTTAACTGCAGCAAGTATCTTGYTCCTTTATGACAATCAGGAATTGATTCTACTTGAAAACATTAGACATGATTGATACCTCAATATCAGTAGCCATACATCACCCAAGTGATAGTTGAATTGATCAAGTATCTTGCTCCTTTATGACAATCAGGAATTGATTCTACTTGAAAACATTAGACATGATTGATACCTCAATATCAGTAGCCATACATCACCCAAGTGATAGTTGAATTGATGAACTTATGTTAGATCAATTATGCTCAATGGTCAATCTTTAGACCAATTAGCATTAATATTTTTCTTTTCAAATTGTTTGTCAATGTAATGATTCTATTTCTTATTTTCAGTATTTATTTTGGTCTCCTGGAAATAAATTCTCAAAATTTATTTGTATTTAACAGGGTTCTATGGATATGATAGACACATCCATTCTTCCACCATCCTCAAATGGGCTACAGCCGACATACAGTGCGCCTGTTAAGAAAGTAGAAGCTAATCAGGATCTGTTTAGTTTACTTTATATCCCTGAAATAAAACAAGAACGTGCTCTTGTGCCTCCATCTCGCTGGGCCACTTTTGAGTGTAAGCCCACCATATCAGTTAGAAGAAAATATAAATTGTTTCCACCAGTTTCATTATGCTCGTTAGATCATTGAGTAAATGTGCTAATATTCGTCAAAATATGTTGCAGCAAGCTTTTTTAGCTGTAGATATTAGATTTTATGTGTGTAAATATATACGCTTTTAATAAATTTCTCTTAATAAATGTCCAGCTTTACTAGCCACTGTTTTGGAACACCCTATAACTTTAAAAATTTGAATTATTTCTTTGAAGATTCTTGTAACTCTAGTGTACGGTATTTGTTATAGGAGAGGATGCTTTAGAGAGGAAGGAATAGGTTGAAGTCCAAAACATTTTTGCATTGGCATGGTGTTTATTGCTATTGTGAGAGACATTGGAAGGTGATCATATCAACAAGGTATTTCCTCTGACGTAAGTTGCATGGCATTTGGTCTCTTTGATGATTTAGCTGCATAATGATGCGAGGACATATTTGAATTGATTCTTTTTTTGTCTTATGTTATGTTTTGGCCAATAGTAGAAGAAGTCATTTTCCTTTTAGCATTCATCTGGCACCATTTCATGTTTTTTTACATTCTAAGAGTATGGTAAGCTCTAATGTTACTGACATTAGACTGATAATACATTACAAAACAAATGTAATCCTTCACAGTAGAACAAATGGTGTTCAGTTTTACTACAAGTAATTTGGTACATTATTCGACAGTGGTTGTTGATGTTTTTGAAGATGATGTTATGATGAATGCTTATATAAGGCCATAACAGCTGTTGATATATGCAGTATTTTGCATTTTTTTTTCCTAATGATAACTATGAGAAAATTACTTCCAATGAATTCTGATTTCATAAGAAACCCATGCTAACATTAGGAATAAGTTTCAGTCAAATTTACCAGAAACTTATTTGTTAGCCTTGAAATTCTGATGTCATAAGAAATCCATGCCTACATATASGRATAAGTATCACTCAAATTTACCAGAATCCTGTTTGTTAGCCTTGATAAGTTACAGATAAAATAAAAAGGAAAACATGTATAATGGAGAAATTTGTAGGCCCAAAATAGTTATTTTATATTTGTTTTAGAACATATTTCTCTTTTCTTTTCTTATTTTTTTCCTTTGGTTGCTCACTAATATAATATCCTTAAGGAAGCAGAGGAGATGCATATTTCGTTGCTCATTTTTGGTGGATATCGCTCTCCATTTTAAAAACTTAAGTCTTAAAGAGTGTGAGAGCCCATATCTATTTTTCACAAGGTATGTAAAGAAAATGTTAATGGTTCAAAGTATTTGGGTAAAATATCAGCTTTACATCATCGGAGAAGCTGATGAACTAGCATTTCCTCCAAACTTTTGCAGCTTGCTGGATTTCTCCTAATACATAGCTATTTTATGTCAGAGTGCCTAAGTGCTTTAGTTACTCTTTAGCTCTGATACTCTTGATACTGTCCTCTAATAGGTCAAACGTTTGAAGGATATGGAAATTCAACATATTGCTCTTCTTTAAAATTCCTCGGGTATTGACCAACTCATAGATCAGCATTTCTATTGATATTTTTCCTTTCCTTGTCCTCCTCCTTCACATGCTCCCTCTCCCAACTCCCACAGCGTGCTTGTGTGATCCACCTCCTGCCAAGAAAGAGACAAAGAGAGGGCAGAAGATAAGACTTCTGCCAAACATAGATACAGAGTGATGAAATATGGTAAACACATTTTGCAAAAACATGCTCAATAACTGAATTTATGTATCCTTTCACCTTTAAATAAGCATGGTCCATCCTTAACCTTCCAATAGACATGATTACAATGGATATAAAATCACCATAAGTTTAAAATGATTTTCGTCTATCTCAGAAAGTGGATTTCCAATTTGAACTTTTCTGCTGGTGATGGCTTTATAATCACTTAAAATATACTTATTTTGTGGTGTAGTAACTTGGAGATATGATTTCAGAATTAACTTTCTTGTTATCCTACTTGAATCATATAATTCTGTCTTATTTCTTCCTTTCATTCCATTAAACAGGTATTCAGCTTACAAACCAAGATCTTCTCCTTCAGGACTTGCTAACAAGATAACTACTTAATTTCGACGTCGTTGGGCTCTCCAGTTGATAAAACAATTAAATTCCCATATCCCTTCTATATGGATTATTTTCTTTGTTTTTCCGAAATTGAGATAGATTATAAGTGCCCAAATTTGTTTATTTTGATTTTGTTCTAACTAAAAAGTGGAAAGTCAAGTTTTCTTCCTACTACAGCCTTAGCTTTCCTTATAACTCTTACCAATATCTGTATTAGAATATCAATGTACTATTGTCCAAGTAGATCTTCCCTGGTACCAACATTATAGATCCCATCTAAACTTCTATATGGTCTTGATTTCATTCATGAAGAATTCAGAAATGGTGTATTCTTTTTCCGATAGATATATTGCCAACAAGTCTATTCCTATGTTAATATTTGGAAAAAGGAACACCGATAACTAAGTCTTGCTAATATAATAGATGCAGGTACTGTGAAATTTCAGTGCAGTTGAAACCTGACCAATACGTGATTATGAACTTTTTAAGATAGAAAACTGGAAAAGGACAGTTGATAGTTCTTTAATATCTGTTGCCTTCTTCATTTATCCTTGCTATGTTATGCTAATGATTTCTAAAACAAGACTTCCAGATGACTTGACTAACCGGGGTCTTTCTTAAATATTTAAGAGAAATAACAATAACATAATAGATTGAGATAGAGATGACCCCAGAAAGTGGTGTTTGTTCATGTTTCTTTATGCTACTATGAAAAGTTCATCAGTTGAAATATTGCATGGGTTCCATTTTCTATATGGAAGGCAGATTTCAAGATCTAAATAGTTCTACTCTCCTAATTAATGACCCTTTTTAGCACAACTTTGACACAATTGGATCATCCTGATTCTTCTTCTTTCCTCATTTCCATTCTCTTGGATGGAAATATTTGGCCACGCCAGTCTAGATTTGGGATTTGGCTCTGAGTCAAGTCTTTTTTCGAATAATAGTCAAATTCTGTGAGTGCAACACGAGTTAAAAAGACTTTTTTTTATTATCATAAGATGTAAATTTACGGTTAAAGAATAATATTCTAATTAAATCCTCAGTTCATGACCCTTTGAAGTATGAAGAAAAATGTTGATAAGATCACAATTCTTTGATTAATGGATGAAGACAATATGAGTTTAATCTGAAGTAATTAAGATATAAATGATGTCAATTTAGACATGTGAACTTTCATCATGGTCAAGCTTGTGCTCGTTTTTTATATCAATAAAAGTCGAAAATTGACTAAAATTAGTCGTGATTACTATAGCAACGAGTATCTTGCATGCGACCCGAAATTAGGAACCAAAAAATTTAATTCTAATTAACAAACAGTAAACCCCAATCCGAATCAAACTAGCACGGTTCAATCCCTTTGCTATCATTGTGGAGATCTTCATCTCTTTCTCATAAATTAAATTTTTACGATCAACTTTTCGACGTTAAGTCCAATAGAATTCAAATTATCGAACTTTAATAAAGGCGATCATCAATGTCTATCTTCTTATTTTAAAATAAATAAATAAATAAAAAGGAAAGAATGATAAGGGCTCATATTATTTTCTAGTGAATAACMTAAAATTGGGTCTCTATCACTCAACAAATTGTCAAGTGCATATGAGTTTCGTCCTCAAATGCAAACTTTTTTCTAATTCTCTACTAAGGTCATGAATTTCCAATCATCCAATTCGACTCCCAATGCCCAACTAATCTTGTTATTGACCCTTTCTTTTTCAACTTTTTTAATCCTTTTTGGTGCCAACTTTTAGGTCCAAAAATGATACATGGAATATACGATCAAAATTTATCTTTAACCTTTTTAATATTACATAAACAATCGTTGTTCATTTAAAGATTATTAGAATTAAACTTGATTGTCGTGAGTGGTTCGATGTTCTCTTCTCTTAGGTCAGAAATTCAATCATCATTCTCGTATGAAAATACTAATTTGGTCAATACTTATTCCTGTAAAGAATCGACTCAGTACGTACCACAAAAATACCTTTTACTATAATGACTATAAAATACTTCATGCGGGACGGTCGTTAGGAAAAAGAAAAGATTATTTAAAGTTTCTTTTAATGTACTTTGAATTATTTGTTTTGTCCCAAAATTTGGTGGCTTTTTGTAAGAAGAAGAATTATAAATTGTATAATAAATTTAATAGAATTTATGTTTGTTGAAAGGTCTCCGACAAATTAGTTGGGGGCTCCTCGTGTCCCGGGTGTTTTAAGGATAGGACTAGCTCCCATGTGCCTTRAGAAATGGGACAACTCAAATAATTCAACTTTGTATTTTAAAATGAATACTGTCTCCTCATATCCATTGTCCAATAACATACTGAGAGTGTACACGTAATATAAAAAAATTATTAATATTTATGAAATATTAAATTAAACAAACTCAAATAATTTTATATTATTTTTATCAAAAAATTTGACATTAACTCAATCTCTCTCTCTTCTTCCTTTCCCTTTTTGGGATGGAAATGAGAAAATTTCGATTAGTTAAAAGTTACAAAATTAATAAATTTATGGGTAAAATAAGGAAAAAAAAACTCAACAAAGCGACTTGATTTTTGAAATGAAAAAAAAAATACCAAATTCAACAAGTAAAAGGTTAAGAAAGGAGGTAGTAGTTTACTATGTAATTGCTCAACAGCTTAAGGTAGTCATGAAGATGATCGTGTCTCGTGTTCAACATCTATTAGTAACGATACATTAAAAGAGCTCTAGATCAAGTTTTTTTTTTTTTTAATAAGAATCGATCTCTACAAGCACAACTCGAATCGATCACGAATTAATTTCATCAAGTGAGAATATTATTTAATCCAAAAAAATGTCTATAACTCCTCAAAAATAGAAATTTAATACACCAAAAGATGTCATGAGTGAATAAGAATTTGTCAAAAACTTTGGTGGGGGCAAAAAAAAAGGGAAGTCTTCTATAGGCTATAGCACACAATAAATCATTTATTTTCTATAAATTTGTCATGCAAAATTATATTAATTAGTTATTCTTTTATCCTTGTAATAAAAACATGCTCTAAATTTACAATTTTTTAATTTAATTGAATAAAACTTAATGCATCAATATGTGCAAATTTTCTTTTGCTCTCTTTTCTATGGGGCAAGTTTATTTAAAAAGGACAATCATAAAATTTGAAGTTTGATTCTTGATTGATTAATAATATATAATTTCCTCAACATTGTTTATGCCAAAAGCTATTGAGAATTAAAATAAATTAATTGGCTTTTGCAAAGAATTTTCCTTTCTTCTTTTTCGTTGCTATCTTCACTTAAGTCAACCACGTGGTCTCGGTTTATAGATATTTCAATAATTGGTAACTCGAGCGCTCTCACGGCGAGAGCGGATCATCGCGTTCAGATCGAGTACGAATTAAAAAATAAAAAAGAAAGAAAAAAATATTTTATTAACATAAAATACATAATGAAATAGGATTACATTATATAGGTTTGTCTCACACGTAATGTCGAGATTGATGAAAAGATTCAATTGATGAAATAGTTTACATTAAATTAAAAGAGAATTTATCGAATTGAATAAATTGAAATTGAGTTTAAAATTCTTTTAATATGATGTTAAGAGTATGAATTAATAAAATATTATTGAAGTAGAGAGCGGCATAGTTAGGAGATTAAAGTCATCAAACTATGATGATGAAAGATTACACACCCCATTAGTTGTAGGAAATGGAAGCTTAGCTTGGTATCTAAGTATGTCCCATCACTATGGATACTGCATAAATGCAAAATAAAAGCTTCAATCTTGTAAGCAAAGCAACAAAACTAGGCATGCTGCTSTCTGTCTCCCAAGTCGGTAGCTTTGAACCAGTCTTGGCCGTCTCATGGACCCCTTTTAGGGTTTTTCCTAGCCATTTCAACAATGACCCTTCCTTACTATAAAGAAATATATTTCAAGAAAGCGATAGAAAGCTCCGTCAAGTGGAGCCCTCCACCACCACCACCACCACCAACCCCCCCCTCCACCACTCTCTTGTGTTAATGTGATCTAGAATAGTATAGTATAGTGAGGTGGAAATTTAACTAATAGCATTACATATATACCTTAGGAAGTGTGACCTTAGTAGTGTCTCTATCTATCGGATGAGGCTTTTAGGTTTAATGATTTACAAATATTCCAACACAAAATGGTTCTTGAACTGCCTTAATTAGGTCTTGAATAGATAATTGTGTTCAAGAACAACCATGGCGCAATTCCATCTCCACRTACTTTATTAAATCATGCTATAAAATAATTAAAGAATGTTTTACGTAATGAAAAATGACTATATCATATATTACGTTCCGTAAAAAAGAAATTAAAAATATCTTAAAATATTAACATATAGTTTACGCTGTGAACAGGATAAATTTTAAAATTGTGATCATCAGCTATTTTGGGAGGGGTCRTTACAGCTTTATCAGCAGGAAAAAGTTCCAAGTCCCATGAACTTTCTCACTGAATGAAAGAACTCCATTTGTGATTAGACTAGGGTCATCATAATGAATAAGACACTGATTTTCTTGCATCTTTTGTGGTCCAAATCCATTTTATTTAACCCTATAACTCTAGCTTAGATTGTCATTCATGATACATTTTGAATAATCTTCAAGAAGATCAATGAATTGATAGAGCTGACGCCTCAAAATCTATGTTTGGAGCAGAAAGTGTCTTTATGTACAATTCTTGAAAACAAAAGAAGTGGGATTCATTCATGTACTCACAATTCATTATGTGGGTTCCAACCCCATTAGCTAAGGTGTCATGATCTCCTATAGGCTATAACATGCATGCACCCCATGATTTTGGCTTTACAAGAGAAAGAGAAAGCTATACATGACTCCGATTCTGCAGTTTCATTTTTGAGCATTCATCATGGAAACCCTAGAATGTCATGTCAATGATGTTCATATATGGATGCTAGGGTTAAATTTTATATATTTTTTCAGCTAGTTGATTACATGAGAAAAGAATCTCGTGGGCTATCAATATATCCAATATATAAGTAAGGGCTGATGCCCTCAGATATTTTTTTCAAAATTTTATGTAACGTTAATAGTTTTTGACATTTATATAGAATTTTTATTTAAAAAATATCGTCTCTCATTCCCTTCTCGATATTCTCATCATCTATTCTCATCCCCTTAAAGTGATTGACTCTTTTTCTATCTATGAGTATCTCTCATATCGATAATAAAAAAATTCAATGCTATTGAAATATTAGATCGGTATCTTATTTTTTGAATCATGAGGGAAAGCAAGTGTTATAATCCTGCATCGTTCCTAAGGATCTAATAAAGTAATATAAAGCTCACCGATAGTTATTGATGGAAGTAATAATTAAAGAATTAACTTATTATACGCTAAGTAATGTTTAAAGTTCGAATATTACGAGAAAATTTCTGTCTTATTTATATGAATATTTCCTATATGTTAAGATAAAATAAATTTCATAAATTTCTTTATTTAGCCTCACTTTTRTTTAAAATATATTTTAAAAAATTATTTACTTTGTTCTCCTGTAATTCTTCTGTTGACARAAAGGAATTTTTATTTTTAACAATATTAATAATTAAAAGTTGTTTTAGAAAATCAACTCCAGCTACTTTCCAAAGGTGTTTTTGTCATTTTTAAGTTAAAAATTATTTTTAAAAGCAATTAATAACAACACAAAATAATTATTCACTTAAAAAAAGAAAATTAAAAACAGCTTATAAGGATATAAGCACAGGGCCCTAGATGGTATTGTGTATTAAAAGATTTTTCCTACTCATCTTCACCTTCAAATTTCGAATTATCTATAAACTCCAAATATTTTTATTTAAAAGTTTGATTATATTGATTAATTAATATTTTAACTGTTTTATTAATTAACCTACCATACCTGGCCCATCTACAACACATCATATCAATAATTCAAAATACAAAACCAAAAATTATTATCCAAATGCATAACTTCTTTTCTACTTTATTTTGTTAATCTTGTTTTATTTATAATTAATCTCAAGAATCTTGTAGTATCTTGCACCTATAATGGATAAAAGTTAGTCGTTGATAAGCGGATGTTTAAGTCAAAATGATATTTCATATTCAATTCTTATTTGTAGGCATTGTGTTGAAAGAATTTTGAATTAGATATTCTTTCGAACCGAATTATATTCTGAGCGTGCAACTCTGAATCAAGCAAAAATTACTCTCGCTAAATGAGAATATCCATATTAAAAAGGTTCTAAACTAGGCATTTAATTTGAATCTAAATCATACTCTGTCACTAATCGTGCTGTTTATTGTATTTCTCTACTTCATTTTATTTTTTATTTTTTTATAATGTTATTGCTCACCAAAAAGAATATCTCATTCAACATCTAAGACTAAAAAATCGTGACATAATTTAAATGAATCCAATAAAAAAGCTAATAATTATTTAGACTTAATTTTCACTCTTTAAACATTTAAAATATTTAAATTAATTTCCTAAAGAAGTATTCCTCCAATGAAAATTGCACGTCCATATTCGGAGACAGACGAGCTCCGAGTTGAATGAGGATTTATTCAATAACAATATGGCAAAAAAAAAAATTTAAATTCTTCGATTTCAATTTGATCATTTCAAAGTTGCGTGCAAAATTTTCTTGTATTGAAATAACTGACCAAATTATATTGATTAATGCCCTTTGATTAATCGATTATTAACTATAAGTTTAACTTTAACATTTCAAAATAAGAATTTTTAACAATATCGATTTCCAATTAATAATCAATTACAAGGTAACAGTTTATTAGTCACAAAATAAAAATGTGAACGTTCAATTCAGATGAAGAAAGTAAATTACGTGGAATTGATTAAATGTTGAAATTAGGGGTGTTCGTTATTCGATTTAAATTAATTTTTTTAAAATAATTTACCTTGATTCTTCATAGTTGAATATTTCTTAGTTTGCTCTAAACTGACTAAAGTCTCAAGCTCAGCAGGTTAAACTCTTTTAATGTTAA